>VMDR010032068.1:0-11835 GCA_007922815.1 Macrotus californicus
GAGTACTTCTCATTTTCCCTAACTGGATTTTATGTCCTCTGAAGGCAGAAACCACAAATTTATGGTTCTCAGTTCTAGCCAAATATTCTATTTTGCTTAGCTTTTCCTCTTTTTGTCTTGGTTAATTTCCTTTCCACCCTTCTCTAGAACCATGCCGTTATTTCTCCAATCTCAGATCCTCTGTTCACGCTTGCCTGCCTTCACTCTTAGCAGAAGCCTTGTCTCCTACTTCATAGAAAATGTCAGAGACTCTTGGGCAAGAACTCCATAAACTTTCCCCTCCTAGTCTTCACTATAAAACCAATGAAATAAAAAATATTGTGATCCCATGATATTTCAAAGTGTCAATGAATAAGGCAAATTCTGGAAAGACTATTAAATGAGAACAAATTACATAAACAAATACAATATCTTAGAATATAAACTAATAGAAAGCAAATCATAAAAATCCACGTTACAAAATATAGATGATTTTGAAGAACAATGCAAATAGGTGAGAAACAACATTCCACTGTGTGAGTAAAGAGAACTCTCCAAATTACAAAAAAAGATCTGATTTCAGAGAAGGCAAAACTGTTCAAGCAAAACCAATATACTAAGTTCAATGGCACACACACATATGCGCTCACACACACAGAATCTGTAAAAATGTTAAATTTTAAGATTAAAGAATTCTGCTAGCATCCAGAAGGAAGAAAAGAGGTCATTTTCAAAGAGGCAAAATCAAACCAGTCTCATATTTCTGCTTTGTGACAATAAAACTTCCATAAGGCAATGAAAAAATATCTTTAAAGATTTGACAGTGGAGAAGATTATGATCCAATGATTTTATTGTATTACAAAGGCATCCTCAGATTTACAAGGTTTGGGAAAATGCACTGATACAGTCCTTTCTCCTTCCAAAGTCTTCTATGCAGTCAGATGACTCAATCAACAACAGAACCCAAGAACTGGGGAGCTGCGGTAGAAACGGACTGACAGTGAAGATTAAAACAAGCCCAAGGTCAGAAGTCAAGTGAAAAGGAGAAAACAAATACTTTCTGAACCCTAACTTGTGCCAGTAACTCCATATTTAAAAAAACAAAAACCAAAAACCACACTGAATGTATCTGGTTGCTTAAGCTTGTACTATTAATATAAGCTTGAGCTAGTGTTTATATCCAGACCTGTCAGCTTCCAGAAGGCAAAAGGAAATGAACTTATTTGTGAAAGAGTTTGATTTGATGTGTAAATAGCTGCCATCATACCATCAAAATAGAATGCAAAGAGAAGATAGAAGTATTGGGAGTAGATAATTTAGTAGGTATATGTATATATCTGATGTACAATTACAGATTAAATAAATGGAGAAAAGCAAGAGGAAGAGAGAAATGTAAGCCAAAAAATGTTACAATGCTTGCTTACAAAATAAGGTGAAAAGTATTGCATCATTTTTAATTTAACTATATAATTGGGGTTTTGTATATTGGCATATACTGTTTGTGTTATCATTAATAGAATTAACATAAAATAAATTGCTGACAAGTTACTACCAAAGAAATGAAATAAGTAGCCCATATCGTAGTATGTATAGCAAAATATAGCAAAAGAAAAGGAACAGATGAAACAAATGGCAAACTGAATGACTTCTTTGTGACTAAATTCAGTGTATAGTTGGCAATCCTTATTTTACTTGACATCTTTGATCCATTTGATTGCTTTTTCTCAGCCTTCCTTGACAATCTTCCTTTTTAAACCCAACTGTTAAATGTTGAAGACCATCAAAACTTGGGGCAATGCTCTTTTACCTCCTTTACATTCTCTTCTTTTAAAATGGCATCCCTTTCCCCTTATTACTTATACCACTGACCCCCGCTTTTATATTTCCTGACATCCAAACATATCTCCTGAATAGCTTTGAAGTAAAAATTTTCTGGGTCCCTCAAATGTAGTATGTTATAAACAGAACACCTACTCCTACCACCTCTGTAAATGGGGATTCTCTTCCAGTGTTCCTAATCTTAGTAAAATTCATCACTACACACTCAGTTGCTTAAGTCATAACTTGGAAATGAACTTGGACTTCTAACTCTTCTCTAATCCACTAAATGAAAATGTATCTATTCAATTTTGATACATTTCCTCTAAATCAAAATCCTCTTCAATTTCCTCTAAATCAAAATGTATTTATTCTACTCCAAGTGGCCCAAACTACTCTAGTTCAGGTCATGATTATCTTTCATCCAAGTTCATTTAAAACCTTCCTAGCTAGTCTCCCTATGTTCATTCTTATTTCTCCCCCAAACAATTCTAATTATTCCCCATTAAAATTGCATTTTAAAAATGCAAATATATGATGTTGGCTGTGGGTTTCTCATATATGGCCTTTGTTATTTTGAGGTGTGCTCCCTCTATTCCCACTTTGCTGAGTATTTTCATCATAAATGGGTGCTGTACTTTATCAAACACCTTTTCAGAGTCTATTGATATGATCACGTGATTTTTGTCTTTCATTTTGCTTATGTGATGTATTACATTTATTGATTGCCTAAATGCCATACCATCCTTGCATCCCTGCGATAAATCCCACTTGATCCTTGTATATGATCTTTTTAATGTATTGCTGGATCGGGTTTGCCAATATGTTCTTGAGGATTTTAGCATCTATGTTCATCAGCGATATTGGCCTGTAATTTTCTTTCTTTGTTTTATCTCCACCTGGTTTTGGAATTATGATAATACTGGCTTCATAAAAAGAGTTTGGGAGTCTTCCTTCTTCCCACTTTTATTCAACACAGTACTGGAAGCTCTAGACACAGACAAGAAAAAGAAATAAAAGGCATCCACATTGGAAAGGAGAAAGTAAAACTGTCACTGTTTGCAGATGACATGATAGTGCACATAGAAAACTGTACAGGCTCCACCAAAACACTACTTGACCTAATAAGTGAATTTGGCAAAATAGCAGGATACAAAGTTAATATTCATAAATCAAAGGCATTTTTTTGTACACTAACAATGAAATATCAGAAACAGAGGCTAGGGAAAAAAATCCCATTTACTATAGCAACAAGAAAAATAAAGTACCTAGGAATAAACGTAACCAAGGAGATAAAAGACCTGTACTCAGAAAACTACAACAGAACACTGGAAAAATTAAGGAAGATACAATCAAATGGAAGCACATACCATGTTCATGGATTGGAAGAATCAACATCATTAAAATGTCCATATTACTAAAAGCAATTTGTAGATTCAATGCAATCCCTATTAAAATACCAATGACATATCCACAAATTTAGGACAAATATTTCAAAAATTTATATGGAACCAAAAATGACCCCGAATAGCCTCAGCAATCTTGAGAAAGAACAAAGTAGGAGGGATCACAATACCTGATATCAAACTATACAAAAAGGTCACTGTAATCAAACAGTCTAGCACTGGCATAAGAACAGACACATAGATCAATGGAACAGAACAGAGAGCCCAGAAATAAACCCAAGTCTCTATGGTCAATTAGTATTCGACAAAGGAGGCAGAAGCATAAAGTAGAGTAAAAATAGCCTCTTCAACAAATGGTGCTAGGAGATCTGGAATGGTACATGCAAAAAATTTAAACTAGACCACCTACTTTCACCATACACCAGAATAAACTCAAAATGGATAAAAGACTTAAACATAAGTTATGACACCATAAAAGCACTAGAGGAAAACATATTTAGTAAAATTTCAATTATACCACACAGCAATATTTATGCTGATACATACTCTAGGGCACAGGTGGCAAACACAAGGCCCGCAGATCAAATCTGGCCCTCCACCTTGTTTTATCCAGCCCAGCACCTTGTTTCTACCCACTGACAGTGCTGAGCTCCTTGCCCCTAGTTAAGGAGTAGTTACATTTATACAGTCCTAAAATTACATTTGGCCTTTTGAAGGCAACCATGAGGCTGATGTGGCCCCTGGTGAAAATGAGTTTGACACCCCTGCTCTAGGGCAAGAGAAATAAAGGGAAGAATAAACAAATGAGACTACATCAAATTAAAAATCTGCACGGCTAAAGAAAACAATCAAATGAATCAAAACCATACGGGAAAACATTTACCAATGATACAAACCTTCAGACAAGGGTTTGATCTCCAAAATATATAAAAAACTCATTATGACACAATGCCAGGAAGACAAACAATCCAATTAAAAATGGGCAAAAGACTTGAACAGACACTTCTCCAAGGAGGACATACAGAGGGCCCAGAGACATATGAAAGGATGCTCAGCATCACAAGCCATCAGAGAGATGCAAATTAAAACCACAATAAGATACCACTTCACATTGGTCAGAATAGCCATCATTAGCAAATCAACAAACAACAAGTGCTGGCGAGTTTGTGGAGAAAAAGGAACCCTAGTACATTGTTGATAGGAATGCAGACTGGTGCAGCCACTGTGGAAAACAGTGTGGAATTTCCTCAGAAAACTAAAAATGCAACTGCCTTTTGATCCAGTGATTCCACTGCTGGGATTACACCCTAAGACCCCTGAAACACCAATTCAAAAGAACTTATGCACCCCTATGTTCACAGCAGTGTTATTTATAATAGCCTGGTGCTAGAAGCAGCCTAAGTACCCATCGGTAAATGAGTGGATTAAAAAACTGTGGTACATTTACACAATAGCATACTATGCATCAGAAAGAAAGAATGAACTCCTACCTTTCATGCAACAGCATGGATAGAATTAGAGAGCATTATGCTAAGTGAAATAAGCCAGGCAGTGAAAGAGAAATACCATATGATCTCATCTATAACAGGAACCTAATGAACAAAACAAACAAACCAGCAAAATAGAACCAGAGGCATGGAAACAAGGATCAAACTGACAGGGAGCAGAGGGGAGAGAGGAGGAAGGTAAGGGAGGAAAGAAGGGGAAGGGCCTAGCTAAAGAATAAGTATAAATGACCTGTGGGCATTGACTGTGGAAGTGGGGCAGTGGGCAGAGCAGGGGAGAGCAATGAAGGAAAATTGGGACAACTGTACTAGAACAACAATAATAAAATAAAATAAGACAAAATAAAATAGAATAAAACAATTTTAAGCATGCTATCCTGCTAAAATTCTTTGTACACCTTTTCAATAGAATCATCGTATGTTACTTAGGACTCTATCTTGGTATACTTATTAATAGTGCCTCCTCAGGTTCTCAAAAGTATCCCAGTTTCAGTACAAATTATATGGTCACTGTCAAAAGGGCTTTCCTGTCCTGACCAGCTTCTCTGCTTTCTTCTCAAGAGTCACCTCACCTTAGTCCCTACCTTGTGACCTACACTCTAGTTATGATAAACTGTCTCTTGTGCATGTACACGTTGTCTCCCTATCTATACTTTCCCTCTTCTTTTTTATTCCCACCAGGTGCCTTTTAACAATTAAAAACAAAAACAAAATTATAACATTTTGTCTCATTTTTACTGGGTGCTTCCTACTCATCCTCTATATTTTAGGGGAAATGTCACTGGCTTTAATATTTCTGTCATGGTGAGACTGAGTCAGGAGCTCCTGCTACGCCTTTCACAACAATTATTACCTCCCTCTCATGACACTTGTCATAGTTTTCTTGTGATTGCTATTTTGTCTATATTCCTGAGCGGACTTTAAAAGACATCAGGATTGAGTCATCTTGTTCGTCATTTTATCCCCAGTTCTCAAACAGTCACCAACAGTTAATAAATATTCCTGAAAGTCATAAAGATGTACATACATCCTTGAAAGTCATAAAAGAATAAAATAATACCAGTCATAACAACTTAGATCATCTTTCAAAATTCTTTCTAGTATATAAGTGATTTTTTTCTCACTAGCCTAGAGTGTTTTGAGTCAAAAGTTAAGTTCCTTAAGGAAAAAGCAACATGGTACATGCTTTGAGCATGCCAGAATTGTTGCTTCTCTCCTATTGGTTATATTTCTATTGCTAAATATCTTCTAAGATAAATCTGCTTTTGTAATAGACTGCTAAATATTGAGAGGCTTAAAAAGAAACCTTCCTATTCTCCTCAGAAGACACACCTGCCAAGTGTTAACAACCAGGCCTGGTCTACAGTCTTCATCTTGTCCCTTTCCTCTCAAGAAGCTCTAGGTGTCTCTTGGGGACTTCCTCTCATTCCCTCTCCTTTCCCACTCACTCATCTCATCTGTTTCTGTGAACAGTCGCGGGCTGAGAGTGCCCTGTGGGGAAGTGAGCATGTCTCCATTGGCCCAGCTTCCGAGGCACACGGGCACTCAACAGGTCTGTGAATTGGGAGCCGTTATGAAGCCCTTTTCTTCTCCATGTCTCAGCTCAGTCTCTCCTTTCATTCATGTTTCAGCGTGATATTTCACCCTCCTGCTTCTTCATCTGTGGCTGGGGTGTTAAGAGTTGATGAGATAATTCTTGGATCAAATCCAAAGAGTGCTTTAAAAATTTAATGTATGTGGGTACTGAATAATGATCTCACACTGTGCGTGACCCAGAGTATTCGAATGTGTCATGTTACTGAATTACCCTTAGGTAACCATTCCTGTATCTGGGTGGTCATTGGTAAAGAAGGTGAAGGGAGTCTCTGAGTGTGTGTGGTGGAGGGAGATGAGGGGAAAAGGGAGGTGGTCTGCTGCAGCACTCCCAACACATTTATAATTTTAATTGGCCTATCACTTACATAACTTTATATATCTATGTGCAAGCCTTTTCATTTTATATGTATATATTTCACTGCTGCTCGACTGCTAGAATTTCTATTAAAAGTCTAATGTAGGTTTACTACCTGTGTGGCTTTTAAAACAAAAAGGATTATAAACTTTCCAATATTTTTCAAACTTACCCCAATTCCTGCAATGTTCATGTGGAAATAATAATTCATCATTACTTGAAATTGAGTGTGTGTATGGATGCACTCTTTAGGGGAAGAAATGATATTAAACAGTAGAGTTAATATGATTGAAAGACTTCTATAACAATAATATAAGATTTCTCCACTCACTAAGTGATTGTATGGGTCCAAAGGATTAGGGGAGGTCTGAAGAAAGATAAAAAATGAAATATTTTTATAGATTGAAAGCATAGACAGAATTCTCAGATGTAGAGCCTCAAATTTTACTGACACAATGCTCACATTTTATTAACTTTAGTTCAATCCCTTGTCTTTGCATTTGAGTATACTTCTGAACAGGAAGGTAAACTTGCAAGTCTGCCCGAGGAAACATTTATGTCTACTATAGAAGTAGAACTCAAACCCAGATTTCTTAGCAATCGCTTAATACACACTAAGCATTCATTAATTTAACAGCCTGGTATTGAATGTTTACTCTGACAAACAGGGGCTTAATGAATGGAGACTAGGACATATTACCTATCTGAAAGAGGTCACCTTTTCATGAGGGAGACAGACACATAAATAATGATGTTCCAATGGGGCATATGTAATATTAACCTTACACAGGAAGAGAGAGGAGATGCGATAAAACCAGTCTGGGTGTCCAGGAAGGGTTTATACTGGAAGGGATATATGTTTGTGCAAAGACTTAAAAGTGTAAACAGGATGTGGCCTGCCATGACACACAAGTAATTTGGCTTTTTAGTTGCCTACAGTGTGCATGAGAGAGTGATAATAATATAATGAAGGAAAAGATAACAGGGGAGCTTGCATGATATGACAAATACAAATGGCTAGGGCTTTATTTTTTACTGATTGGGAGCCATTGGTATATATATATATATATATATACTATTTTATAAAATATATATATATATTTTAGCAGAAGAGGAAGAAAGTGAGAGCAGTTGGGTCAGTTCTTTTCATTCCATTTTGGCTGGACAAGATTTTTCTTTGTTTATTTGTTTGTTAGTTTTTAATTTCTAATTGGCTACAGACCAATATGTTGCCATACTGAACATTACCACCATTCAGCTTGTGCCACGTGTCACTGACCATAAAAATTCCAAACACCTTAAATGGTCTACAACCTATTCAGTGAGACAAATTCAATCATTATATGCTTGGCGTTCTCAAAAATATTAAAATGCTATAACAGTTTCTAAATGCTTAACTTCAATTTCTATGCTAAGTACATCAGCCCTTTGTGTAACACTGAGTTAGGAAGACTATTGCAATGTTCTAGTCCAGTGATTTCCAACTGGCATGTCACAGAATTTTTAAAACAAGCAATGCTTAACTATTTAGTCAGGGACACTGACCTCTTTTCCCTTAGATTGCCAAATAAAAACAAATGACAACAGCAACACAAGAATAGCTGCTGGTATGAATGAATCAAAGTGATACGTATTTTTGTCAGATCTGCAAAAAATATATTTTTGGTGTGCTGCAGAACTTTAGTAATTAGTTTATGTGTGCCATGAGCTGAAAAAAGTTGAGCATTGCTGATGTAGTCTGGTGATGATAAATGACTGAACCAGGACAGCAAGGAGGTAGAAGATAGAGAAGACTGGAGAAAGACTTGGGGAGGGATGGAGGGAAATGGGCAGGATGTTAAAAAAAAAAAAGAAGCTGAGACTAAACAAAAAGCAAAACCATACTGTCACTTTTCTGGGACTATTTCATAAGTTCATGGATATATATGAGGTGAGGTCGATTACTCAACTTTAGACTATTTGAAATATATATAATCAGTGTCTCAGTTCTAAAACATCAGGTAATGCAAGTGGCAAGTTGCTGACTTTATGAAAGAATTTTGTGCTCAAGTGGTCTGAACTGAAGACAATATGATAGAACACTTGCACATGCCTTTTAAGAAGAGATTGATACTGCACATATCATGGCCATGGGTGAATTCTTCTAATGCTTCCTGGTTCTAGAAAATGTTCTGAGTGTAACCACACAAACTAATTATTTTTTCCAGAGTGAGTTTTGGAAGGGTATTGCTATGTAAAGAAGTCACGTCATCACTTGAATAATTGGAGAGGAAGAATTCAACTGTGCTTCCACAGCTGAGTGTTTATCCCACAGAGGGATGATGGTTCTGATTAGAAAGAGGTAATGATTCCAAATGGATGACCAGGGAATATGAACTTTCAAGAAAAATGAATTCCTTGAAATAGAAAAATTGCAAACCTTGTGAGAAACACAAGGTCTTAAGTGCCTTCTAATAAAGTATTTCTTAAAATGAGATAGAAATGATATACTTTCTCCTAGAGTTATCTAGGTATAGATCTTACTTGGTTGAAAGGCAAAGGTTTTAAATGGATTTGAGCATTCTGGGAAGAAGGACCAGCAAACTGTCAGGAAGATATCTCACAGATGTTCGTAGACTACTGCCAGAGTCCGAGGTAAAATCTGAGGGTAGGAATTTTATTGGTTTGGATTTTATACGTCCCAAGCATTCAGAACAATGCAATACATGATAGGCACTCAATAAATTTTTGTTGATGGAATAGTCAATTTACCAAAGTCCAAAATCTTGATTTAATCAGTATATCTATTGTATAATATATCCTCCTATTGACAGATATATAATTATGTGATTGTATAATCATAAAATTACAATTCTCAACTTTGGCCATTGAAGAAAAGCTATAGCAAAAAAGAATGGTTATCAGTTTGGAAGAGAGCAACTGTCACATGAACAAGAATGATCAAGCCTACAACATCAGCGAGGATTTCTTTGTTGTCAAACTAAATTCTGAGCTAAATTGTACCTAGAAAGAAAATTTTAAATTTGCAGTAAGAAATATAACTTTCCTGGGAATCTCAATGTTAATGTGTGTTTGATTAGTATATCATCTGTTTGTAAAAATCAATGGGAAATCAAAATTACATAGGATTTCCCTCAATACACTTGGGCTCAGGTAAAAAAAGAGTCTTAGGGTAAAATTTTAGTGGCTCCTGATCATTTGCCTGTATGCCTGTCCTTTTCCAATACACAGGTGGGAAACTTCAACCCACTGCATCTTCCTTCAATGACCTTCTTTCTTTAGATAAGTTAATGCATTAAACAAGGCAATAGCAAAGGGTTGAAGGTAAAAATTGATTCTATGTCTAACACGTTTTTGCACTTTATACCCTGATCAATTATGTATTGGTAATGTAATTATGTACATTAGTATAGCAGTATAAGTACAATTATGTAATTATACTACTCCTAATACTAAAGTTTAGAAGAACACCTCACTAGCAAAATCAATTTCACATATAAAGCCATGTTTAAGTCAGTTCTTTGGTGCCCTTGCAAAGATTATTTGTAAAACCTCAAGCACTTGAAGTAACAGAGGTCTTTCATAGCCATGTAGACTGAAATTTGGAACAATGGGGGAATCTTTTTAAAAGTAAGTACTTAACCTATGCTACCCCCTTTTTTTTTTTGAAAAAACTAAAATATAACCAAGATTATCCACATTACTAGTCTTAGCCTTGCTACTCACTGCAAAAAGAGTTCAGAGAGAAAAGGCTTTTGCAAACATGTACTTGAGAGCCCCACCGTCCTTGTGAGGGCAGTGTGAGAGCAAAACCAACAGTGAAAGGCATTGTATGACAAAGATCTTAGTGGACATACTGTATGTCTTACCTCGACTGATTATATAAAAAGTAGTCTAATGCTCTGCAGTTAATAAAAGTTGAAAATCATGATTTCATCAAAGACTGAAATGCAGGACAGAATCAGATTGTGCCAAATGAGAATGATGGGGAAGAAAAAGAGGATCTAAGGAAGCAGGGTCGAAAAGTCTGCCTTGGCCAAACCAAACTAAGGGAATCAACAAGGGAGAAAGATGAGTTAATTTATTGTGTTCTTTATAAAATCATGTTTACATTTATTGTAATAAACTTTATAAGGTTCATTCCACAGTGTAGACTTACAAGTATAAAAACTATAACATCACTCAAAATATTCACAACTCCTACCCATAAAGAAACCAAGACAAGAAAATTTGGCTAGTCCATTTCCTCTTAAGAATTTGAAATATCAGTTGCGAGTAAAATAAAATGATGAGATAAAGATTATATAACTCACTGTGGGGCTATTTTTTCCCTAATTTCTAGCCCTTGATCTGCACTGTGTAGACTGAATAGTTTTGCAAAAAATACTACCTCAATGTCCATACTTTGTTCCTAAACATCCTACTTCATTTTACAGACAAAGCTTTAGAAATTTTCAAAATTCTATTGATATAAAAAATAGGTCACTGTATTTATTTTTAATAAACATGCCCAGAAGCTACTGTAATAACACTTTAAAAACTGAAAGTGCATAATGAAAAGCTACACAGAAACTATGCTGCTGTCTTTGAAAATAAAAGAAGGGGTCATGAGCCAAGGAATGCAAGCTTCCTCCAGAATCTGCAAAAGGCAAGAGAATGGACTCTCTCCTAATGCATCCTGAAGGAATGAAGCCCTATAGTGAAATATCATTTTAGACTTCTGAAATCCAGAACTGTAAGATAATAAATTTATGTTATTTAAGCCATTAATCTTGTGATGATTTGTTACACAGTAATATGCAAATAATAATTTGTACTTTTATTTGCAAATATCTTAATAGCTTGCCATTTGCATTTTACTAATTTGTGTTTAAAATTTTTGTGTGTAATCAATTATATCACTGTTATTCTTTATATTAATGAATTTTTAGTGATGGTTAGGAAAGTTTTACCCACACCTGGAATATAGGGGAATGAGCCCACAGTTTTAGTTTTTCTAGTATTTGTATGGTTGTATTTCTTAAATTTAAATTCCTGATCCATATGAAATTTACCTTGATATATGGTATAAAAAATAAATCCCATTTATTGTTCACGGGAAAGGCTCTATTTATATACAGAGAACAGCCTTTTTCTATAAGGTTGTTCATTTATTCCAGCAGCACTTTTTTAAAA
>VMDR010032069.1:0-11838 GCA_007922815.1 Macrotus californicus
GATTGGAGAAGAAATCAAAAAAGCAATTATAGGATGCTTAGAAGTTTTTTAATGATGAGAAAATCACATATCAAATATTGTGGGCAGAGCCAAAAGAGTTTTAATTAAAGGCAAACTGACCCAAGAAGAAGCTGAAAAACAACAGACCAATAATCATGGAAAAATATATCAGTTATTGAGAACTTGTTTCCAAGAAATGTTTTTAATCCAAATTACTTGCACAATCAAGTTGTCTCTGGTCTTCACACCACATGTAATTTCCAAACTACTTAAAATGTTCAAGTGGACAAAAGTAACAAAAAGCTGACATAATACCTGTGATTTAAAACAAGCTGATACAGCATATAAAGGAAGCCACAGACTAACCTCAGGTATAAACACAGATAACCTTGGAGATGTAAAAACGCCTCAGTATTATGAAATGCATTAGCATAATGACGTTAATAAGTCAATTGAAAAAAATTTGGATCAGCACAATAGGTAATCTTGAAAAGTCTTTTTGATAAAATTCAATATTGATTTTTAAAAATTAATAAAATGGAGTTAGGAGAATTTTCTTAGCATGCTAAATTTATTTATAGCAAACAGAACACAAAATCAGAAACAAGAAAAGGAGGCTAATTATCGCCACCACCGTTTAGCGCCATTCTGGGTATTTGCGCCATTGCAAGCAGACAAGAAAAAGAAACTAAAGAAAAATTGTGAGAAAGCAGGAGACAACAGTATCCAGCTTGTACATGTTACAATCACTTACCCAATAGAATCAACTTTTTTTAATGTTTTAAATACAGAATAATTAGAAATGTCAATGAGGTGAAGTTACAAAGTGAACACACAAAATTCATAGAATTTTCCATATAACAACCAAAAACTGTTTAAAAACATAGTGGGAAAAATCTCCTTCATAATGGCAACAACAATAACAAAATTTCTAGGAATAACAATAAAGTGAGTAACATTTTAAAAATGAATAAAACTCCACTGAGAAAATATTTCAATAAATGGAGAGTTATACAGTTTTCCAGGACTGAAACTCAACATTGTAAAGGTGTCAGTTCTTCCCTATTTAATTTATAAATACAATTAAATCTTTGTTGAAATCTCGTAGAGATTTTTTAGATAGGCCTGAAAAGAAATCCTGAAGTTCATTTGAAAGAATTTTAAAAAACTGAGTGAGGAAAATTTTAGAGAACAACAAGGAGGGGATTCTAGGCATTAAACAGGCTAGAGCCTTCAGAGAGGAAAAGGGTGGTGCGGGTACCAAAAGAGGCAGAGCAATGGGAGAGCACAGAAAGCCCAGAAATATAGATGCAGGAACTGTATTAAAGTGTTTACTTGTTAAATGTGGTATTTAAACCCAGTGAGGGAAATGATTTATTGAGTAACTGGTTGAAGAGTTAATTGCTATGAGAAGTAAAGATGCAATTTTACCTCACACTATGCACGAAGCAGCTGGTGGACTCAAGTTAAATGTGAAAATAAAATCACAGGCAAACTTGAAACAATCATGTGATTTTTAAAGTAATCTTCCTAATTTTAATCATGACTAAATACTTTTATCATGAAATTTATTTTAATGATGATCGCCGAAGCAGAAACCATAAAGGAACATTTTTAATATTTAAATAAATCAAATATAAAAAGTATATCAAAAATAATCCCACCATCACCAAAATTAAATCACAAATGACAAACTAGGATTTAAAAATGAAACCTATATGGTAAATGGTTAATAGTCTTACCATATAAATAGTATTTATAATTAACAATGGGGAGAAAGATATCGGAAGAAATACAATTGACCAGTATACATATGAAAAAGAGTTTATCATCCTAAAAATGATATATGTTACACAACAGGATACCATTTGTGTACCTCCAAACTGGACAAAAATAAAAAATTGATAATTCCCAGTGTTTGAAGGAGGTTTGGAAAATGGCGCCTTTATACTCTGCTACCAAGAGTATAAATTGGTACAACATGTAATGAGGAAAATTTTGTAATGTTAGCAAAAGCTTTTTAAAATATGTATACCCTTTGGTTTCATAAGTTTTTGTTCTAGAAACATACCCCAGGAATATAGTGTGGATTTTCACATGTATGAGAATATTCCTCACAGCACTGTTTACACTGCTTAAAAATTAGACACAATCTATGTGCCAAAAGTAATGGGATCGATTATAATATATTTATAAGAGGCAGCACTTTGCAAGCCTTATAAAATGTCTGAACTATATTAACATGGAAGAATATTCAACAGAGATTAAGTGAAAAACACAGAAACTAAAGAAAAATTGTGAGAAAGCAGGAGACAAAACAATTACAAAACAGTTAATGCTGTACGACCTAATTTTCCTAAGAAAATATGTCAACATGTGTAAAAGTTGGAAACATTTTATTTATCAAATTTTTAATAGTGGTTATCTTTGGGAGTTGGGGGTCACATACAGGTTTTTTCCCCTTTTTATGCCTATCAACTTTTTTCTACTGTCTCTCTAATACATGGGTATTGGTTGTTCATTTTTAGCAGAGATCTTTTTTATGTAAGAAAAGCCTTACTAGACCTACAATCACACTTAAGTACTTCCACTGTCTATGCAAAGAGAAGTATGACATTAGGAAGAAATGTGGTCAGGAATAAAGGACCCAGAGCAGAAAAGCCTGGCCATCCATTAACAAAGGCAGACGCTACCTCCACATTGTCTCAATTTTCTGGTCCTGGACCCAATATTTGATAGCAAGTCACTGGAAGTGGTGGAACTATCAGGTTAAAAGGATCCAGGAAGATGGAGGAAGCACGGTCTTTCTTGAGGATCCTGAATTCAGTTTCTCAGAGACGTCCTGATGGGCCGTGGTGCCTCTTTGAGGCATTGCCTTCGGTAGAAATTCCCAAATCATATCTATCCATCACATGCACACATGGTCAGAGAGCACGAACCTCCCCTGCCTACTGCCCATGCGTCCATCCACCTTCTTCCAAACTCCAAACAAGCTGCTCCAAGCTGGTGACACGCCACCTGCTGGTCAATATGAGGTACTAACTTCCACATCACAGTGCCTTTTCTTTTAGGGGACTTTTTGCACAACATTACTCTCTTATTTCGCTCGTTCAGCAAATTCTGCCTGGTCATCTCTTTCTCAGATACATACATCTCAGATACATACATTCTTCTCCTTCTTCTTTCAACATCTGTCTAAGTATCAGAGAGAGTTTTCTCTCCTCCCCCTTCCCCTGTCCTTCCCCTTGAACCATGTATGAGCCCAAACACCGTCACAAGCACTAGCGACACGCCTGTAACAAATAGGAAGAAAAAGTTCTGAAATGATCAGAGAGTAGAGCTTTTCCTTTCTAAAGCCTTCAAACAAAGCAAATCGTTGTCTATACATGAAAAAAACATGGTGTCTGTGTTTGACGTATGTTGCATTTGGGGATTTACCAAAGTAGGTGGCAAAAATCTCCACCCTCCAAGTTTATAATCTCTCTGAGAAAAGTGGGACGGGTCGAAAGCCATGCATAAGGGATCATGATTATTATCTATCATAACAATCAGCGTTGTGATAGATATTAATATTAATATTGTGCCTATTAATATGTTATTAATAACATATAGCAACCTAATGTCTGTGCCCAGCGCTCATTTAATTCTAATCACAGTGCTCTGAGGAGACACTGTTGTCACCCCCGGGTGACCTGAGATGAACGAGCCTGCCCATGACTAGTCAGCAGCTTCGAGAGAGAGAAGTACGGATGTGGGCCCAGGCCCGCCTGACCTTGCACCCCGCACATTTACCCCCAGAATGATTTAGTAGCCGCAAAAGCTGTCATAGGCTACTGGCTCACCCTCTCTTCTAACTGAACCTGTGTACCCTCAAGCACAACAGCCAACTCAATGGTGCTGCACTCTGGGCTGTAATGATTGGCAGGGCAACAGTAGTTTCCTGGTACTATCCATGACGAATGTGTGACATTTCCGCCGGGGAGAGCCTGGTGGACTGAGTGGCATTGACAACATTGTTCCTGGGGATGACACCTTCTATGGGTTTAACACATGCCGAGTTCCCAGTAACTGCTATACAAATGACCCTTTGGAATAGGACCCACTCATAAATCGGAGACGGGCTGTATAAAAATGAAAAGAATGAATTAGGAAGACAGCCCCTACCAGAGCAGCCTCTGCAGAAGGTGCCTCCCTCACCCTCTCCTTTCTTCAGCATCCCTGGAGAGACTCCCAAATTTCTGGACAGATCTGTCCACATTAAAAATAGACTTCTGCTTGTAGTTTCTTTTCCCTGTCTTCTAACTCCCCTCTTTTCTTTCTTCCTTTCTGTAAAATTCATTTACTTTAAAAAAACACATTATATAACACAAAACATATTAGTGTAATTGCATTCACTTAATCGAGTTCATTTCAATTCACCTTTATGGCAGCATTTTCCCCTCCACCTAATCAGCTTCTTAGATTAGGCAAGATTTCCAGCAGAAGTTTCATTCGGTAAAACATGAAAAGGAACATTTAGCTGTCATGGAGCAAAGCACCGTACTTAGCATAATTACTTACATAATAACTTATTCCTCTCATAGTTTTATTTTAGGCCCTTGATTTGACAGCAATTTTTATTAATCTGTGAGAATCTCACCCCTATAAATGGTAGACTAGTGGTAAAGTTCATCTGACTCTAAAACTTCTAAAATGCCACTGCTGTTTCCAGAAGTCTTTTAGTTCTTGAAAAAAGTTGCTTAGGAAAAAAAAAAAATCCCCAAGGCTGTCTCTGAGCATTTTTCTAAGAATCAGTTAGTATTTAGAAGATAATAGAAGGGCAGTTTTCCTTTCTATTCAAGTTTCAGCATCATTACTGTATCAAAGCTGAAAATACAAAGCTGACTCAGAGATAAATGAGGCAAAAGAAAATACTTAAATTTACTTATTTTTCTTGAAAAGTGGAATAGCAAAATGCATGAGGTGGCGTGCGGGTAGGTCTTGTAGGACTCACAGGAAAGATGCAGTTAGAAACTCTAAGTCCTCTTATCCTGGTTTGTGAATGGTACACCCCTCCCTCCTCTCCACCCCCGATGGCTGCTTCACTCAGCACTGGCCTTCAGAGTCTGCCCAGCTGCCCTGGTTGCACATACAGTCCACCGACCCTGGCTGGAAGATGATGCTCAGTGTACATTTTTCAGAAGGAATGAATGACTGAATGAATTTTTACACCATGGTTGTAATTAGAAAATCATCATATTATTTTGGGACCAAATCTATCTGCTCAAAATTGTGCATAATTCTCTATGTTCTCCTTGATCATTCTGCTCTTCGTTTTACCATATTATCCAAATCCAGCAACCTGAATACTACTTTCCAGTCCTTACTGCCAAACTGCTTGCTCAAGTTTTAACCCAAACATGACTGTCTTTGGGTTTTAAATCTGCGAGATCTGAGCTTCTGATCTCATTTCCATATCCTTTACATATACTTCATTAAACATCACCATGATTTACTTACACTGTACTTGGCCACAGCCTTGGGATTACTTATACCCTCGTGTGTAGAAAGCCGTTGGATAAGGTATTCCTTTTTATGATTTCCTGGGAACACAGAGGCAACCACAAGGAGAGTGGGAACCTGCCTGAGGAATGAGTACCGCACATTCTCTCAACAGGATTTTCTTATTTGCAGATCAGCAGGAGGTAAACGAAGAAATATTTTTAGAAGCACATTTAAAAATGGTAGGGAAATTTCCTTTTTTTTTTTCATGTTCTAATTAAACAAGAAGTGTTTATTCTCAGGGCTCATCTTTGTGATTGCCATTCTTACTAGCAAAAGGCCATAGATTGGTTTAAGCTGTGCTAAAACTCTCAAACTGAGGGGCCAGCGGAAGGGAGGTAGGGGGTCAGAACTGAGAGGTGGGTGCTGTATTCCTTTAATAGAACCACAGGAAGTCAGGGCTCCACAGAGCTTCTTGGCTGCTGGAGTGAGAAATCAGTACAGAAAGTGTGGGCTAAAACCGCTGAAAAATACCATCCTAAATGGAGAGGCTTTAATAGGTATTTAAATACCTATAAATTATTTTAAGATATTTGCTCTACTCATCAGAATAACTACATTATCCCATTGAAACATAGTCTTATTTCCTATCACAAAACAAAAAAAGCAGGACTCTTGTGTGTGTGTTTTTACTTGATGAGATATTTAAATTTAAAAAGCAATAATGCTCATCATGGCAAGTCAAACAAGACAGACATACACAAAGAAAAAAATGTTAACTTCTCTTTCCCGTTCACTCCCATCTTGCTGAGATAACACACATCTATGAGAAATGTATCTCATATATACATATATGTATGAGGTTCTATTTTCCCACTTAAAAAAAGTAACCTATTATTAGATCTTTCCCCTTTAACAATGTATCACGGTCACACATCCTGGCTCTAAGATCAATATAATGGAGATGTAATGTATTTGGTTTAATAGTTGGGTGCACCTCCACAGTGGGGTGACTTGAGACACTCCCAATGTCTTGCCTCCATAAAGAGTGTTGCAGTAAACATCTCTGCACACATACCTTTAGTTTCCAGGGCTTCTATTTCCATAGACCAGATCTCCAGAACAGGGGGTGATAGGATCGCAAAGTTATTCACTGTGCTATACATGCTCAGTTATTTCCCCAAAACTAAAGTAAGAGCAATGCAAAGGTCAAGGCCCCAGCAAGACTGATAAACGTCAACTTGGAGGATCAAGATTATGATATGAGACACACTAAACAGACATTTCAGAATATCCCACTAGGCATATTAACCGAACTGTGTTGAGCCTTGCTTGCTTTTCATGTAGAATACAATATTTTCCAAGATCAAAGCATCTTAAGCCAAACTGATTAAAATTTGTCAAAGTTGAAAGTGGGTCTCTTTTCCTCCAGCTAATCCTTATGATCGGCACACACCCAAAATTCCGTGAACTCTAAAGGCCGTACCAGTTGTAGAATCAACTATTGATTAATTGTGTTATGTATAAGCACATGCAAACCGATGTTATAAAGCACAAAATGGTAATATTGCACTAAAATATTTTATTGTACTTTCTAAGAATGTCACGGTGCTAGTGCGAAAAAGGGTCAGTCACAGCCTCCCTTGTCTTCATTTATTTTCTGGACTGTGGATTTAGTAACCAAAGAGCCCCCTCTTCCCCAAGCTGCCTCAGTAAAGCAGGAACGGGTCCCGAAATCCAAACACAGGGATAAGGAGCACCCCGTGTCCACAGCTGCAGTCCTCTTGGCTGGGCATGTTTACTTAAAACCACCTCTTCTAAATTATCCCGTTTGGCCATGCTAGTTAGTTTGAAACTTTGGACTGAGAGGCTGGACATATTTGCCTATATATTTAAGAACATATATATTCCCCATTACCATGAACTAATATGGCTAAACCAGCCAACATACTCTAAGACACAAATGATTGAGCACAGGGTTCTCTGACTTAAGAAAAAATAAGTTGTGTTTCAACATAAAGGAAATTTGTTCACATTATCAAAGCATTCTTTGTTTTATAAAGCCACTCATCACAGGGTTACAAGAAACGTGTGCACCCCTGAGTGCATTAAAAGTGGCATTCAACCAACCCAAATTCAACTCGTATAGTTCAAGAACACATTTGTTAAATAAAATAAACACGAGTCCGATTTTGGACCCAACTTACTGGCCCAGATGGTCTGTGTCTTTTCCTTCGGAACAAAACAGTGGGCAAGCAATTCCTAGCCTCCCCGGAGAGTGAGAAGTGATTTCGCAGCCTCCCAGGGTACTTAGAAGTAACCTGCTAAAAATAGCCCCTCAACTTTTATGTTACTGTCCTCAGCTGAGGGGCCAGGTGAAAATAGAAATTGCCTGAAATATGTCCCCAGCATTCTAATTCCACAGAACTGCTATTAGGTGAAAATCCCCAGTAATCCTCCTGACAATTCTTACATTAATAACCTTTTTTAAAAAACCATTTTCCAAACTAGTAGGAGAGGCAGGGTGGTGAGTGGTAAGCATGTTGGCAAGTGGGAGAACTGGGAAATCAGGATTCGCAGTCCCCAATCAGCCACTCGCTTAACCCTTTAGATCCAAAATCCTCAACTGTAAAAGGGAATGGTAACACCCAGATCAAAGGTGGCTATGTGGATTGGAAATAATGCACTGCATTTCAGGGTTTTATCCTACAAAAATATTCAGTAAGTGCACGAGGATATAAAACAAATGCAATGTGTGTACTTATAATAAAACAGTAAAGGGAAACACCCTAAAAATAAGGGGAGATTGATCAAAATAATTACAAGGCATTCATTCAGTGCCATAGAGCCATGAAAAAGAGGAACTGGGAAGCTGATTGATGTCATAAGCGAAGAAAGCAAGCTGCAGAAACATTATGCATCATTGTTATTTTAAGCCCAAAACCCCCCACTAAGCCTACAGCTCCATCTTTATTACAATCATGTATGTTTTCAGACGCATAGAAAACACCTGCCATGCATTTCAGGGCAGCCTATAAATATATCTCTACTCGGAAGTAAAGACGAGGGTCACAAGGGTCACAAGTCCTTCCTTTTCCACCTATTCATTTCGGTATTGAGTACATTCATTTATAATAAACCTGCACTGTTTTAATGATTAAAAATTAAGGACAATAGAGAAATAGTTCATGGAAATCACTTAGCACATTGCCCAATGGGCTTCGATGAATGATTATCAGTTACTTCTGTCCAGAAGCTATAGAACTTCTTAAGTGAAATGAGTTTGCAAAAAACTAGCAGACCTTAGTAACGTGCAACCGGTTATGTTCCTGTGTGAACTAGATCTGCTTTTTTTACAGTGGTTGCTTATCGTGACGGCAGTGAGGACTTCGTGGGTCCATATGTATGTACACGTTTAATATGTGGCATTTCGTACATGCCAATTGTATCGCAACAAAATTGTTTTTAAAAAGCGGAGCTCAGTTTTTCAACAGTGACAGCATGAAAGATAGGAGAATGAGATCAGAACTAAAGGTGTCTAAGGTCTTTATGTTATTCAGAAGATGACAATATGAAGAAATTAACAGTAGATGTTGTTCAATAAAATTCATACTTTAAGTGTCTCCACTAAAAGAAAAGGAATAGATTACAAAACTTCTAAAACACTAGAGGAAAGAAACTGGAATAAAGAAAAGTTGAAAATTTAAAAGAAGGCAGGGGAGAGGAGAAAAAGAATAATGATATAAAATGAAAATGGCATTACTAGGACCTCCATAATCACAATTAGTGGGGATTATCTGAACTCACCATTAAAATGCAAAGACTATCGTTCAATTGTGGACAAAGAAAGGGCCACATACCAAACCTGACAAGCTCAGGGGAGGCCTGCACGGTGGCCTCACAAACTCAGAGAGCAAAAGTAACCACATAAGATGGTCTGAACATAAAAATTCCTAATTAAAAGGGAGTCATGGTGGGTGGTCATGTCCTGGGCCTGTAGCTTCCCTGACAAAGGTCAGTCTTTCAGTGAGTCTATTGTCCTTTTGCATCTAAGATGACATACCTTGAAATGTCAGAGTAATCTTCTTTTCTAGATCCCTCCGGGTAAAACCACCTGGCACACAGCACAAGGCCACAGAGCTTCTCATGGCTATCTCGTTGTCCACATTCCACCTGTGTGCTGTAATGTCAACTATCCTGCACCCAGCGACGTAAGAGAAGTCTGTTTCTCTCCACTGTGCTTTTTATCCAATCACAGAGATTTCTCTGCTTTGTGCTCTCTCCCACCCACTTAATCTGCCACCGGTGGATTTCATGTAGCCCTCCTTATGGCTCCTTCTTTGATTCTAATACATAAAAGAAGCTTCAAAACTGCCATTCTCCAGAGCATTTTCTCAATCCATTGAGATTTTGCTTCCTGAAAATTGTCATCACTTTGGCTCGAATAAACTCATAAAAATTCTGCACAGGTTTGGGCATTTCCACAAAATAACAAACAAAAACATGGATCCATTTTTAATCAGTTCAGCTCCACCTCTGTGTGTGTGTGTGTGTGTGCGTGTGCGCATGTGTGTGTGCTACACACAGATAAGAGGACCAGATACCTCTCCCAAACTCTGCCTCTTTTTGCTGCTTTTCTGAAATCTTGAAATTAATGGAAGGAAAGTCCTTTTTACCAAAAATAACAAAGGGGACCGGCTTGGTGGGGAGGGAGAGGGGGAGGGAAGTGAAAGGGAGCTGGCAAAGAGAAATGAAATTTCCCTGCTGTAACTTCAGCAAAATGGTAAATGGGACACATGTGAGGTTGTCTACCTGAGGCCCAGCTGGCCTACAGAAAATGATGAGGCCCTTGGCAGGTGGGGGGCAGGAGGGGCTTTCATTTGGGGCCTCCCAGCTCCTCTTCCCTAGAAGGGGTCTGAAGGTGAAGGGGCCTTCCCTGCATGGTGGGAGCTGGAACCTCTGAGAAATGTGAGCTAACCCTACCCAGGCCACATGGAACAACAATTCACTCATTCTTCCACGGGATCTGCAACACGAGATGGGTGGTTCTCATCAATCTTGTCTGGAAAACAGATGGAGGCTTCTTCCCAGAAGTGAATTCTTCAGTCTTTTCCCAAAAGAAGGCCACGTGACTCCTCCAGGCTGTGCACCTGACAGCCCTCTCCCAGCCTTGGCTGGTTTTACACGTGCTGGGGTCCACGTGCAAGGAGCTGTGCATGGACCCCAGGAGACTGAAGGTGGTCCTTGCCTGGAAAAAGCATCTCCAAATGTTCCTCCTAGCCCCATTACCTAGGCACCTGTGATACTGGCCTGATCCCTGGGATGCTAAAATAGAAATTGCATCAGATTAAGAATCAAAAGATGGAATTTCTTGTGCCAGCTCCGACTTCATCTTGTTGAGGGATATCGAATCCATCACATTACCATTATGAGTCCCCCTTAACAATCAACAAAGTGGGAATGGCAATATCTGTCTTGTGGGTTTTTCTGGAGAGCAAATGAAATAATATATCAGAAAAGGACTTTAGAAACCCATGATGTACTGTAGAAATGTAAAGTATGCTCACTTCTTACACTCATCTGTGGATGGACATTCGGGTTGTTTCCATTCTTTGGCTATTGTGAATAATGCCTCCATGAGCGCTGACGTGCTCCAGAGGGTTTTTTTTTTTTTTTAAAGCACAAAACATGGCTCAAGGAATTTATAATTAAGTTGATGAGACAAGAAACTCCTGGGAAAATTAACTATAGAGGCAATAATGGCTGAATAGATTAAAGAAATAAAACTAAACATCGTGTGCTTAAGTATATTAGAGGGGGCAGCAGACTCGGGTAGGTGGGGTTTTAGTTTTCCGTGGCAAAGGAAAAACATGGATGTTTTAAAGCAAATGCCACCCCATCTAAAGACATCGGGAGAGGCTGCAGAGGAAGGATGGGTTAACTGGCTGGGAGGGAAGAGAGTGGTTTCAGACACAGAAAGTACTGCACTGGTGTGCCTCTTTGAGAGCAGGTGGCACAGCTACCCAGAGGGACAGCCCCAGTTCCCTGCCAGAAGTTACTGGAATGCGTTCAGAAGAGGTAAGTCACAGGAATACATTGTTCTCTTGGCCCAGGCTCTTGTTCCTCGAGCTACATACCTATCTTAACTCACCTGTATGTCCCTGAGTTCTCTTGCTGATTAGTAAATGCAACCAGTGGCCCTACTTAATCCAGATTTCTTGAACTTGACTGAAGGTCAGTTAATGCCTGACTCTGTCACCCCCTCCTCATTCCCTAGTGATTAGAAAAGGTAGTGGTAACAAATGCAGGATCCAACAGTTAGTGGCACTCGTGAAGCTATTTAAAAACTGGCTTGGG
>VMDR010032070.1:0-11835 GCA_007922815.1 Macrotus californicus
TGATTCATCCCAAACCCAGGGATGGTAAGAAAATACAAATAATCATTGGGATGGTATAATTGAGAACTACTGATATGTTAAGCCACATAAGAGTAAAAAACATATTTGTATCTTATGGAAAACTGGATACTTTTCTGTCTGTACTTTCGGAATATATGCTTAAAAATAGGTTAGCTCAAAGCCATTTTAAAAACAAGCAAACAAAAAAAGGACAAACACCAAAAATGATAGATTTTTCTGCTCACCTGGAATTGGTCAATTTTGTAAGCACAAGGAAGAACATTTAATGCAGGCAAAAATCAATGTGACTCCATGAGGAGCACTTCCTGTTGGATTAATCCAATTTCCTTCTGTGCCAAAATTACAGACTTAGTAGATCCATCTGCAGTCAGAGTTTCAACACGACTTGACTTAGTGAGGCTTTTCTTTTATTCTGAACTGTATTCCCAGCCTGGGAAAGGTAAACTTTCCTACCAGCATGCAAAAGGTTGACAATTGTTTTGGCCAATGGTGAAAATCAAATAAACCCTACCAGAATGACCACCCAATACCTTTATGTAATCTCAACAACATCATTACCAAAATGATGAAGAATAACTAATACTTCTTCAGCCCTTACTATGTGCCAGGCATTATTGTATGGAACTTGATATGTATTAGCCCATTTATCCTATTTAGGAAGCAGCATCGGGAACTCTTTAAAGGCACGGACTCCTAAGCCTGCATTCAACTCTAGCTCTGCAACTTAGCTGT
The DNA here is from genome assembly GCA_007922815.1 of Macrotus californicus. Taxonomy (NCBI): domain Eukaryota; kingdom Metazoa; phylum Chordata; class Mammalia; order Chiroptera; family Phyllostomidae; genus Macrotus; species Macrotus californicus. The sequence goes on from VMDR010032070.1 coordinate 754, forward strand.
GTGACGCCTTGGGCAAGATATTCATTCTCTCTGCCGAGGATGGCTCATTGGTGCAATTGGCGATAACAGTTCTTAGCCCTTAGAGTTGTTCTGAGGATTAAACAAGTTATTGTTTATAAAATGCTCAATAGTGGCTGTTCCTCAGCCAATGTTACATGCATTTTGTTAAATAAATGAAAAACATACTACAAACAATAAATTGTTGATTACAGAATAATGCTTAGTAAGGAATTGGCCAAAGAACTGCTTTCAGTGATGAGTTCCAAATAGTGCCTTGTGATAGAAAATGATTGAGTAAGCAGAGTATAATACAGCAGAAGAAGTGCTGTGATCTCAGTGGGATACTGGTTGAGCATATGTCAAGAACACAGGGCTGTAATTACTTAAAATACACAGGCACTAGGTTGCATTGATGGAAGAGTGTCAAAACTGCACTGACAATGAGTTTAGTGCTTTTGCCTCTTCTCAACATATTGTAACCAATTGTTTTCTCTCCCTTTTATCCTCCCTCCCTCCCCTTCTTCTTCTTTTCTTCATTACTCCTTTTATTTAAAAAATAATAATTACTGTCAGATTGTTCTTAATTTCAATGAATCTGACAGTAACCAGAGGAGAGGTCGGAGGGGATAATGTTGGGGGGGAAGGGGGGGAAGGTTTTTAGGAACAACTATAAAGGACACATGGACAAAACCAAGGGGTGGGGTAGAAGCAGGGGAGGGAAGTGGGGATGGCTGGGGGGAGTGAAGGGGGGTACATGCAGACAACTGTGATTGAACAACAATAAAACAATTAAAAAATAATAACTATGAAAAAAAAATCGCCCAGGAAAAACAATGCCAGTCTTTTTATTATTGAAAAACTATATGCTGGAGAAAATTGAGTTTGGATTCATAGGTTGTCTATATAGGATATTTTGTATTCTAAATAGAATTTTAAGGCATTCTTGTACCATGTCATCATTTAAGAAAAATCATGCAAGAAAATGAAATTATACAACCAACTCACACCATACACCAGAATAAACTCAAGGTGGATAAAGGACTTAAATATAAGTCATGATACCATAAAAATCCTGGCAGAAAGCATAGGCAGTAAAATTTTAGATATTCCACATAGCAATATTTTTGCCAATATATCTCCTAGTATAAGGGAAATAAAGGAAAAAATAAACAAATGGGACTACATCAAATTAAAAAGCTTCTGCGTGACAAAAGATACCATCATCAAAATGAAAAGGGAACATATTGTATGGGAGAATATATTTGCCAATGATATATTGGACAAAGGTTTAATCTCCAAAATATACTCAGTATAAAGAACTCACACAACTGAACACCAGGAAGACAAACCATCAAATTAAAAAATAGGCAAAGGACCTGAATAGACCCTTCTCCAAAGAAGACATACAGAGGGTACTTAGACATATGAAAAAATGCACAACATCGCTAACTATCAGAGAGATGCAAATTGCAACCACAATGAGATACCACTTCACACCTGCCAAAATGTCTATCATTAATAAATCAATAAACAAGTGCTGGTGAGGCTGTGGAGAAGAAGGAACCCTAGTACACTGTTGGTGGGACTGCAGACTGGTACAGCCACAGTGGAAAACAGTATGGAATTTTCTCAAAAATTTAAAAAATGGAACTACCTTTTTACCCAGTGATTCCTCTGCTGAGAATAAGGACCCTAAGAATCCTGAAACACTAATTCAAAAAACTTATGCACCCTCATGTCCATAGCAGCACTATTTACAATAGCCAGGAGTTGGAAACAGCCTGAGTACCCATCAGTTGATGAATGGATTAAAAAACTGTGGTATGTTTACACAATAGAATACTACACAGTAGAAAGAAATAAAGAACTCCTACCTTGTACGATAGCATGGATGGAAGTGGAGACTATCATGCTAAGTGAAATGCCTGTTGGTGAAAGACAAATACCATATGATCTCACTTATAAGAAGAATCTAGTGAACAAAATCAAGTAATGAGCAAAATAGAAACAGAGACACAGAATCACAGAATAGACTGACAGTGGTAAGATGGGAGGAAGAAGGGGTACAATTTGAATGAAGGTGAAGGGATTAGTCAAGGAAGAAATATGAAGGACCCATGGACATGGACAATAGAGTGGGGATTGACTGTGGAAGTGAGGGGTGGGCTGGGCAGAGGGGTCGAAGGGGGAATAATTGGAACTGTAACAGCATAAACAATGAAGCAGAAAAAGAAAAAGAAAGAGAAAGAGCCAGATGGGCTCTGCTTTGACTCACTGAACCTCCATGACAGTTACGTTCTCCTGCTGAATAGGGCCTTCATTGCATCCTCAGGAGTGAATACTGGATCTGCCTTGGAAGTAGGGAATATGTGACTCAATTTTTTGCACCGTGCAAGACCTATGCCATTGTTGTACATTCTGTACAAGTCATCACTATAGCCCTTCTCTCTATTGTTTCCCCTCTCAATTACTGTTTTATTTTGGATTTCACACCTGTAATATGCTTTCCTCTTTTTATGTTGCATGGGCTACTTTTCAAGTCACCTAATCTCCTTTGAGTGCCTCCCCTTTAACCGTGCTCTGTGCTCTTACACATTTCAAATAATTTAATTCTTAAAATGACACTTTGCCATACTTATTATTCTTCTCATTATTCAGTGAGGGGAACTGAGATACAGAAAAGTTAATTTGTTCCAGGCCATCTGACCAAGTAATGGTGGAGCTGAAATTCAGACTCTGGTCTTCTCACTGTACAATCTGCAGATCTTTTCCAAATCTGTTATTGAGTTCCACTGAAGGGATAAATACAGAAAAATGCATTCAAATACAGAAAGTTTGGCTGCTTTTGTTATACAATAATAAAGAGTAGATCTCACATATTTTCTATTTCTCCAACTAATATGTTCAAAGATAAACAAAGTTATTTTTTCATCTTTGCCATTCTTTTTTTGTCTGAAGTTTTTTTCTCTCTTAAACCTTCTAGATACACTCTCAAATTATTTATTAATTTTAGATTATATTCATAATTCCTTAATATTTCTCTGGGAACATTTCATTATTTCCCTGGAAGATGCTCCCAGAGGGTTGGTCTTTTTCCTGACCTCTTAAGCAGATTAGCGCTTCTCTGATCTACTTCCCATGTGTACAGAGGCTTCAAAGCATCACCTCTGGCTGTTCTCTCTCACAAAACAAAGCTAAGCAGTCCTTCTTTCCACTTTGTCTCCCAGGAGGTCTAAAGGCTGAGAAGGCCATGTGCCTACTTCCAGTTAGAGTAGCCCAATGTGACTTATTTTAAGAGCAAGCTTCTTGGAAGTCTTGTAAATTTTATTAACATTTGGCAATTTATTCTGTATTACAGAAGTTTTGTTGAAATGTAAAAATAGTATGTTCCTCACATCTTCAAGAAAATGTGCATAGCCAGATTGGTGTACCATGTTTATCCTGTGGATTTCTGTGTCCTGTCCCAAGGCTGAGTGCTCTAGGAGATTGAAGCACACTCTTTCACAAACGCAGACCTCAGGAAGAGCCATGTTTCATTCACAGCCTGAACAACTGTATTATGGAAGCCTGTTTGAGAACGCATGGTACTGTAACTAGAAAATGTGTAAGTGTGCATATTTGTGTTTCATAGACACTTGGCTTGATTTTAAAGAATATAAAAGACTGATTTTTAAATAAATATAATGATAATATGTATTATATTTTTATAAAAGCAATATTTTGCTTCATTAAGATTTTAATTTGAAGTTAATTTGAGGTATTGGAATCATAATTATATCACTCAATTCTTAAGCAACAAACCTTGAAATCTTTCTCACAGCAACCTCCTAAAGATTTGTTTTATTGTATAATTAGCTTTCTTTTTTATAGTCTTACAACATATCTGAATTTTTTACTCCTTTATATTTTCTTTCCTACTTTCATGATATCAGAATTCTTGTATTTTGTGCTGCCAGTTAGTTCTCAAATTTTTTCCCTGAGCAGATCTCTCCAGCTTTCTCGTTCCCCTGCATCTAGTTCCCCATCCATCTCTCCCATGCAGCTGAATGGAGTAAAATCTCTACTTAAGTGTATTGCATGCACTTTTCATGGTTATTCACTTTCGGATTGCAGACTCTTAAGGAGCAGTGGGTTAGTTCTGTTCACTTATGCTATAGACAAAAGTGATACTGAGCTGTGATAAAAAATAATAAACATAAAAATCTGTTCTGGGATAAGCATTTTTATTATTAAAATGAGAATATAAAACACTGCAGTTCCCTCAAAAATGATTTTAGAAAAAGAGTGATAAATATTTCTGACTTGGAACAGAATCTGCTTGCTTTAACCATTGCATGACAATCACCTGTAATGGCTAATCTGATACCCCTGGAAATGTTGAAATTCTACATTGGTAATTTGTTTGAGAATTTTCCACATTTCCCCCAATAATTTACCTTAGCTGAAGTTTTAAGACTCTTGAAAGATCTTCTTCATATAACAAGGGGCATTGTTGTAGAGGAGATAAGAGCAAAAACTGGAGACAAATTGAAGTTTTTATCATTTGTCACCTATGAGACCTTGAACAAATTAATATTTCTGTGCCCTAGTTTTATAGGATAATAATAGTTCCTACTACAGAAGATTATTGTTTAGATTAAATTAATGATACATATTAAAGACTATAGAATAGTGCCTGACACATTGCAAGTGCTGTGTGCTATTAATACTGTTCTAATATTATTTTATCATCTCCTGAATTAAACTGTTGATAATTTTATAGTTCTAATATATCTTTGACACTTTGTGGCTTTTCTGCCTTCCTCTCACTTTTATCTATTTTTGCTTCTCCAGCTCATGCCTCATTATTATGAAGTAAATGGCTGCCACCTATATTATTGTATATTCCCTTTTCTCCTAAAACATGTAAAATCAGTGAAAGCAGAGTATGAGCTGAATATTGTAATTATCCTCTCCATATTGCATTTATTAGTCTGCTGCATGGTGATTGGTGCATTGCCTATTAGCACATTTTTTCATCATCATCGTTATTATCATCCCATGATCATGACCTCATCATATCTAACATTTATTGAGTGATTAGGACCTGCCAGGAACTACTCTAAATACTTAGAATTATAGAATCATTTGATTTTCACAAAAACTGCATGAAGTTGGTCATATCTTCAGTTACAGATGTCCAAATGTTGTGGACATGGTTATTCCTCTTTTTTCTGTCTTAACCTTTGCATTGATGCAGAGCACCATTATAGCTGAAACTTCTTTAAAGACAATCCACTCTCCCTTCTCTAAACTCTCAGAAGATGACAAATGACCATTGATTTTCTTTATGACAATTTCAAAGATCATTTTAGGGGGTATTAAATGTCCAATACTTGAACACATGACCAGTCTGATTGGTTTTGGCAAGTACTACATTAGAGGGAGAAGCATGTACAACACAAATTGTGACATATGAGAACAAGCTCCTGTATGTGGTTACATATAATGCTTCCTGGACTGATCAAATGGAAGAGGACTAGCAGTGATGAATTGGAAAAAAAAGATGACTTCTAGCAGTACTCTGTGGTAGATGGGGCCAGCCGGCGGGGAGGGAGGAGAAGGCTTGGCATTTCACAGAGACAGATGCTTGAATAGTTTTTCCAGGTGGTTTTATGCTGGTTCATGGTGGGCTCATTGGCAGATCCTTCCCTTGACTCTCCAGTTCATTCCAGGTTCTCAGGTGACACTGTGTATCTCTACTGGCAATGTACATACAATGACATTGCCAATATTTTACCACTTCACATTAGAGTATATTTTTATTTATTTTTTGACCTGATTTGAAGACAGCAAGTTTTTTATTTTCACTTAAATTTTTAGAGAGGCAGTTTATGGTTGAAATTTCCTTGATTGTGGTACGAATCTGACATTAAAATGCTAGGGTAAGAATAGGCTCTTAGTAAATTAAGTCAACAACCTGCTCTTCTTGACTCAATTTAAAATCTCGTGTCCAATATTTTAGACCAAAATAATAAAAGCTAACACTTGCTGAGTAGTCACTGTCAATGTTTCAGATGCTTTATTTAGATTGTAGCTTTTAATTGTCACAGCAATCCAACAAGGTAGGAGCTATAATTACCCCAATTTACTAGTGTAGAAAACCCAATGTGGGGTAGTTAAATAACTTGCCTGAGGCTACTCAGAAGTCAGAAGGTAGCCAAGTAAGATTTGCATCCGGGCCTCTGTCTCAGGAGCCCATGCTCTTAACCATGATACTGTCCACTTTGACAGTCGTGCCTAGGCAGGGTGCTGCGTCACACAGGCTTTTTCTATGGCTGTCAAGCACAAGAAGAGCCAAAAGCTCTTTTGCAAAGACACAAAATTATAACTTGAAGTTGTTTTTTTTTTTCCTGTGCTCTCTGCTTTTTATCAGCTTGAGAATAGGAGACATAAGTTTTTATTTTAATTAGTAACATTGAAATACATTAAATAGAATGTGTAGAGGCAGCTGTGTATTCTCACTTTGACTTGAAAACTACATTCATTGATATCTTTTTAGTCTTTGGAAGGAAATCTATTGTCCTTTATAGCTGCTGCTGCTCTGAACCCTTTTGATAATTGTCCATGAAAGACTCTGCTTGCTCTCTTTTCTTTGGGAAAGTAACAATGGCATACTGTACTTCACAGGTGCAAAAATGAAATGATTTGCTCCGTCATTTAGTTTGCTTAATTTACAGCTTTTATGTTTAATTATGTCTATTGTTAATAGATTGGATATTGAGGATCCAAGAAAGATGATATTTTGAATCAGCTTTGTAATGTCATTGAGTAGGTCTTACACTGCAGGATACTTAAATCTTTTCTCCCATTGTGACAGTTTGGATATCCTCAGGGGTTCCGAGCTATCTTCACTTATGCCAGCTGTCTGAATGTGGAATGTAAAACCACTATTACAGTGGGGAATTAAATATTATTTGGCTCAATTTTACCTTTCTAGTCAAAAGTGAATAGCATGTTCCCACATATGCAGTGAGAGTAGACAGATGCAGCATGTGCAAAAGTGCTGTTGGTACAGTTTTACTTTCAAAGCATTTATGATCTGGAGAGAACACCCATCTGCCACTAATAAGTTGAATAACCTTGGGCATGTTTCTTTACTTCTCTGGGTTTCTGTTTTCTTACCTATAAAAATAAAGTGTTTATCCTAAATCTTTTGGTAGCCATTTTGGATAGAGACATGAATGTTTTACGATCTTGGGAATTTTATCATTCTCATCTCTGTGCTGCTACTGCTCGGACAGCCAGAGGCAGCCACAGGTCAGCACCACCTAACACTGGCCTCGTGACTCTAGTTTCTCCATAAATGGACAGCTATCACCAAATCGCTGTGATCTCAAATTTCCCCCTACACCGTCACCCTCAGAGAAGCATGTTTACTGAGAGCTTGTCCAGAAACCCTTAGGTTGAAACTTATAGGAAGATAGGACTTTTTTTTCCTTTAGAGACTGGTGTACAATAAGCTTCCAAGGAATAGTTCTTATTTGGAAGAGCTTTACTTAAAATTTTGCAAATAGGTAACTTAGATGGTTGTCTTGGCTGTGGAGACCTGGGGGTGATATTCACATTTTTGAGCTCATAAAAGACTGCTCTAGTTTGTTTTTGAATGCTAATTTAAATTACTTATAACTTATTATACTATTCATTTTTATCACTATCCATAGGCATGAGAGATCTGGGAATTAAATCAACAGGAGCAGAATTTTATGGGGGTAAGAAGACTCTGTAGAATATAATTGAGAAATTTAAATCTTTTTTTCAATTAGTCAATGAACATGGTTATATCTGGATCTTGCTGAATCCCAATTATGTTCATTCATTCATTTAATAAACAAGAAATTGTGCAGCAAGCATGTCTGGCATTTTTCTAGGCCTGGGAACAAAGAAGGGAAAAGAATGGACAAAACCTTTGACATTATAAGACATACCCAGAAGAATTCAGCACTGATGTAGGAACTGACTTTTATTTTTACACCTATATAATTATTCGTTCACTTTGATTCTTTTTTTATTATTAGAATTGTATTGTGTCACAAAAACTGAACAGATAGTACCAGGAAACAGATTTATTAGTGTAATAATCAAAGTGTGTTCACGTTGTGGCCTCTCACTTTCTCAAACTGTGGCAAAGAACATGAGTTCAGGAGATTGCTGTAAATCTTCAGCATCAAACACAGTGTGGACCTAGGTAATAAGCTAATCATAAGTGAATAGCTTTGAGTGAATTTTAATTTGTTCTGTTAGTAGATTTTTTGACAGTGGCAAGTGATTGAGAGAAAGGGCAGGATGTGTGGGTTTCTGTTGGGACTCTGGCCGGAGGGTAGAGAGAAGGACTACCTACTTGTGTTTAGAAAAGAGAAGAACTGCGAGTAAATTCATAGGTACATTGCATAAATCAATCATTTGGAAGCTGAGAAAACACAAGTAGCTGAAAGATTTCAAATGAATTGACAGAATTACATAGAAAGTTACTGAGAAGTTCTTGGTGCTAAAGGGTTAGAGCACCAAGTGTCTAGTTCTAAGAGGGCAGTCCTGAGCTTTAACTCAGAAGATCTGTTTCTTGTTTTTGCTGCCACCCTCCACCCCAAAGTGTATTATAAGTCTTATGCAGCGTGGTCTCTGTTTATGCTTTGGCAGGATTTTTTTGAGTAAGATTTATGGGTCCTCTCTCATCCCCTCATCATCTCCTTATTTTCTAGAGGACAAACAATAAAAGAGTTAGTGAAGGTGATCATTAGACTTTCTTCAAGAGTGGTTCCTTCCTGTCCAAAACTTGGCTCTGCTCCTTTTTTGGCATTATGTATGGGTAGAAATCTCAGTGTGTGCTTTTAGCGTCATTGGCCTTTGAGATGTGTCACTGCACACGATGTGGCACTCGTTACAATACTCTGCCCAGCACAGATGTGTCTAACCTGCTGTCCGTACACCTGAGGATCAAAAAGGTGATGTGCTCAGCATTCTGTTATAAGCTTATTTTTCTAGACACTTCAAAAGCCACAAATGAAAAAGCTTCTCCTGCCACCTGAGGTTTCTTTTACTCTTTCATTGGTGTTCAGAGATGATCAATAGGGAATACTCTCAAAACACTTTGAAGTTGGAACTGTTGGACTCTGATAAGTTTGGAAAGCTCTGCACAACAGCAGGCTCTTTAATTTCTACTTGTAATCATATTGGAAATGTACATGATTGAATCAATTATCCCTCAAAGCTATCCCAATAAATATTTTATCCTTATTCATTCAATAGTCAAGGCCAGTTCTCTGGCAGGCATTATCGTGGGGTGGTGGGAATAGAAAATGTCTTCAAAGAGCTCACATTTTTGAAATGTAGGAAAAAAGAAACAATTAAAATACAATGTCATAAACACTATATAGAATTATACACAAAATACCATAAGTATTATGTGATACATAGATGTTCATAATAATTGTTCTTTTTCGTCAAGAAATGTTTAAATGTTTCCAAGATTCTCGATTAAAAGGTAGGCATTTATCAAATTTATCATAGAAAGATTTATTTCAAAATGTGTTCATTAAAACGATATGTTTCAGTTCCTGGAATTGTCATTATTTCAAAGATTTTATTTTCCAGTAATTTATTTTTATAATTATATTTTATTGATTATGTTGTTACCGTTGTCCCAATTCTGCCCCCTTTGCTCCCTTCACCCAGCTACCCTACTCCCTCAGGCAATCCCTAAACCACTGTCCATGTCCATGGGTCCCGCATATATGTTCTTTGGCTACTCTGTTTCCTGTGCTGCACTTTACATCCCCATGACTATTCTGTAAATACCAATTTGTACTTCTTAGTCTCTTTACCTTTTTTGCTCATCCCACTGACACCCTTCCCATCCAGCAACCATCAAAATGTTCTCTGTATCTATGATTCTGTTTCTGTTCTGCTTGTTTGCATTTTAGATTCAATTGTTGATGGATATATATTTGCTGCCATTTTATTGTTCATATTTTTGATCTTCTTCTAATTTCTGATCAACAAAGAGTTATTTTGTTTGTACCTTGCATTTATAATAATTTCTGGCACATAGTAAAAGGTAAATAAATAGTTAATGAATTAATAAATTATCCTTAAGTGAAAAAATACCACCATTAGAATTTGATTATAGAATCACAACAGAAAGGATTACCTGGAGTTTAAAGATTTATTTATTTATTTTTTGAGAGAGGGGAAGGGAGGGAGAAAGAGAGGGAGAGAAATATCAATGTGTGGTTGCCTCTTGGGTGCTGCCTACTGGGGACCTGGCCTGCAACCCAGGCATGTGCCCTGACTGGGAATTGAATGGGCAACCCATTGGTTCACAGCCCATGCTCAATCCACTGAGCTACACCAGCCAGGGCGTTTATGTGGAGTTTAAACTCAGGGTGTTACTGTGTGCAGAGAACTAATAAGGCCAAGGCCAAAGTTTCCTTCCTTATATGAGCAAGTTCAATTTGTGACATGGAATGCAGCATGACAAATATAATTAGGAATTTGTGTAAAACAATTAGGTTTTGCAGGCCATAGATCAAATTTTAGACAGTTGGAAGGAGCCACAGGATTCTAAAACTCAAAGTAGTACGAACAAAGGCTAAAATAGGAAAGAGCCAGGATGTGCCTTAAACCTTGTCAGGAAATGCCTTGAGCCTCAGTGCTCAGGCTGTGCTTACCTGCCCGCATCACCTTCCTGAAATTGCCTGCTGACTGGCACAGCTGCCTCAATAGACTGATGTGTTTTGGACCACTTTCCTGTGCATACCTGGCTAGATATGGATGAGTTCCTGACCCACCGACAGTTACCTATCCTTTTGTGGCTGCCCTGGCATCAGAATTTGAGGTATGTGAAAGCAGAGACTAAAGCTACTAGTAGGAAGAGCTAACTCAGGAAAGTCATGGCTGAACATATATAAGGAAGCAGAAAGTGCAGTAAAAAGAGAGTCAGGGAGGAAGAGCAGAGATGCCATGTGAATGAGAGACAACAGCTCTGAGAAACACAATGGGGACAAGGGTGCCACATCCTCTGATGGTGTTTCATATACATTGCCT
>VMDR010032071.1:0-11835 GCA_007922815.1 Macrotus californicus
CTTCTTTGTGTTAATAATTCCTTTTAAATACTAAGCAATTAGCAAACATGAATATTTTGGTTAGTGTTAGTAAATATCTAGAGTCTCAGCTTATGACCTGTGTGTTGCAAAACCTAAGCTGAGACCTCCTGACTTTGAAGATATACCCAAAAGATTTGCTGAGTAAAAGTAGCTGAGTTCCATTTATAACTCTGTTTTAATGGTGATGCTAACACTCTGCTCTTACTTTAAAGAGGAAAAGAAAATCCTGTGTGGAGGCATCTCTGTGGGAAGACCTAATTAAAATTACCATCCACCACTCAGCGAATTGTGTAAGTACTTCTGGGAGCAATATTTTCTTTCCAATAGCCTCTTGAATTTACCTATTTACCATATTTATTAGTAAATTATTGAATTTCATTTAGACTACAAAATCCTCAAGACAGTTTTCAAAGCATTAATCCTTCTAGTCATAACTCTGCCCATTGTTACTTTAAAAATACCACACAAATCTGCATTACATATTAATATTTTAGGTTCAAAATAGCATATATATAAAATTTATGCTTACAAAAGGAGAATACTATATCTGATCAATGAACAGCTGAAAATTACTATGAATCCATAGGGATGTAAAAATCATTATTTAGGTGAGCCATTTTGCATTTATTTGCAGGTCCCCTAGCCTGGAATGCATGCCAGTGAGCTCTCCCCATGGCTCCCCTGCCCCCTGCACTGTAGTCATTGCTCGTTCTAAATGAGACTTTCTCCACAAGCTTCCTTACTCTTCTCTCAAGTGGCTCCCACCATCATCCCAGCTTCCATCACTCTGTATTCTGACCCTCTGTAAGCTGTCTTCATTGTGTGTCACTCCCTGACAGTTTTTTACATTTCTTTATTTTCTGCTTCTCTCAGTACGATGATGAAGCCAGCAGTGATCTAGTCCAATTCTCCACCTCTGCATTACCAGTACCTATCAATAGTATATGCTCAGTAAGTACTTATTAAATGAAGTTAAATGTTTTCCACAGAATAAATGTCTTTATCTCACAAACAGCATAATTTGTATGCTCTCAAAAATAGGTGGTTTCCTTTAAAAACAATACGTCCTTTCCTCAAAGCAGACTTATTTGGCTTTTATATAGTCTTGAAAAGAAGATGAACTTGAGGTCCATTAACTAAAGCATACCTAAAATTTGTTGAGGATTATTTTTAAATGATGAATTTAAAATTGTACCTGAGGGCAGTTTTGAAGAAGGTGATCTTGTCAACAGGAACTCATGGCTGTTGATACCCTCCAAGCCTCATAATGGGTCCACACTGAGTTGCCCTTAATTTCCTTAAATGTTTGCACTTGAGCTGGGAGTTTTAATTGGCAGAGACAGCCTAATCTCTAATGCTTCCTAAAGAATGTAGCTATCTCTCTCTAGTTTCTCCTACTCTTGCTCCAAGGAGCCTACTTGGCTCCCTGGTTGTTAAGCTACACTCTGCATAGCTTAGCAACGTGGTAACATTCCTTAGAGAAATCTGAGTTCCAGAACTTCTGCATTTGCCATTCTTCTCAGAGCTCCATTTACCCACAGCTTGACAAAATCATGAGGCAGCAATGACTTTACTTTTAGATGTGTGGCAGAGTTGAATCAAATGCAAGAGAAAAAGAAGAAAAAAAAGCAGTTTTAATCATATTGATAACTGTCCCCACAATTTTGCTTAAAGAACACATACCATGCAGATGTAATCAAACTGAGCTCATCCAAACCTATGGCAAGAAAGTATGAATGATGTTAAACATATCCCAGTCATCCTGCTCTAGTAGTCAGGCTGTCCATGCTAATGACTTGTTCAACAGGCTTGAAAAAAATTGAAATGTTAATTAAAAGTCATAAACATTAAGCAATATAGTTAAAATCATAACCTTGCCTGTGAAAAGTGAAGATGGAATCATACTCAGTAATTTCATATATGCACATACACACACATGTAGTATACATACATATGTTGCTATCAGCTGTCAGGATTACATAGTTTTCTTTTCAGACCACACGTGATTTTTAATATCTGAGTTACAGTCTCTGAAAGCAATGTAGTAAGAGACTTAATTCTCCCTCACATGAAAGAGTTCAACAATCCAGGGCTGGGATGGAAGCTCTATGGTATCTTTATGGACCTACGCTCATTCCACTTTCTAGTTCCATCCTCCTTAATATGTGGTTTCCCTTCATGAAGTTACCTCTTGCCCGAGATAGTTCTCGAAGTTCTAGTCATCCTAATGATGCCGTATTTCCAGACATCAAATCCATAGTCCAGGCAGAAAACAAGAGGAAACGGAGGTTAGGCAGACAAGGGCACATGTTAGCTGTGTGCTTCCTCCATAAAACCATTTCCATGAGTCCCAGATAATAATCTGGATGCCTTGATCACTTCTAGTAGAAGTGAGGATAGAAAATGTAGCTTGTCATGGTGGAGAGTGAGGGGGTGGCATTGTTACAAACCAAAGAGGGAAAAAACGTATATTGGGTTACAAACAGAATCTCTACCACAGATCCCCTAACCCCTGTGTAAGAGGTATCTACACTCTATGTGGTTGTAACTTTCCTTAGAGAGGGCTGAAGCCGTTATGGGGAGACACTCCTGGCTATGTAACTATGGCTTTATTATATTTACTATATGAAGACCTATGGGGACCTTTCTCATCTCATTACTAGAAAAGAAAAGATATAACTAGTTTGTTTGGGTGGGCAGAATTTGCAATAATTCTGTCAGAGCCAAGATACCAAGGTTGGCTCTGCTGCATGCTCAGGGCAGCATGAATATCCTTGTCGCCTTGGTAACAGACTACCAGCCCAAGACACTCTGTTGTTTTCAACAAAGATAGAATATAGATTGAGAGATTTCTTAGAATATGTACATAAGTTTATGAGTGGTGATTAGTGACTTTTAAAACATTGTGGTCATTAAAAGCTGGACACTCCATAGGTTGTTCATCATCCACAGACATTTTGAGTATGAACTGAACTGCGCCTTCCAAAATTCTTATGTTGAAGCACGAACCCCCAATGTGACTGTATTTGGAGACAGGAGCTCTAAGGAGGTAATTCAGGTTACAAGAGGTCATAAAGATGGGTTCTAATCTGATAGAACTGGTGTCCTCACAAGAAGAGGAAGAGACACCACTGTGCATTCTCTCTCTCTCTCTCCCCCCTCCATGAACAAACACAAGGAAGTCCCAGTGAACCTAGAGGTTATTATGCTAATTGAAATGTCAGTCAGAGAAAGACAAAAATACCATATGATTTCACTTATATGTGGAATCTAAAGAACAATATAAATGAACAAACAAAACAGAAACAGACTCATAAACAAAGAGAACAGACTTACAGTTGCCAGAAGGGAGGGTATTGGGGGACGGAATGAGAAAAGTGAAGGAATTGAGAAGTACAGATTGGAAGTTACAAAACAGTCACTGGAGTGTGAAGTACAGCATAGGAAATATAGTCAATAATATTGTAATAACTATGTATGGAGCCCATTGGGTACTGGAAATATCTGAGAGAGTACTTTGTAAAGTATAGGATTGGCTAACCAATATGCTGTACACCTGAAATAAGTACAAAATAATATTGAGTATAAACTGTAATTTAAAAAATTCTTTTAATTAAAAAGTAAAAAGAAGGAGAAAGGACCTGTGAGGATGTAGCAAGAAGGCATCCACTACTAGCTAAGAACCAACCCTACCAGCAGCCTGATCTTGGACTTCCAGCCTCCAAAATTGTGAAAAAAAAAGTCTGTTTTTTTCAGCTACCCAGCCAGTCTGTAGCATTCTGTTATAGCAGCCTAAGCAGATCAATACAAGTGTAAATATTCAGGACATTAATTAGGTCCATTTTCAGCATGTATTAAGTAGTATGGCCAGATTTTGGAGCTGTGAACTTATTATGTCTACTCTTTATCATCATTTTGTATTTACTGTAAAAATGCCACTATTGTGTAATTAACATATAATAAGGCAAAGTAAATAATTTATGGAAGAGGTGCCCTTGCAATTACATTGTGGCCCGGCAAGACATGGTGGGTAGTCTCTTAGCCCTAGGAGTTTCTCTTCTTTTGCCATTGTGTTGAATCTGGGCTCTTTAGCTCAGCATTATGTTTATAAAATTCATGCATGTTGCCCTTGCTGATGTGGCTCAGTGGACTGAGTACTGCTGGCCTGCAAACCAAAGGGTTGCCGGTTCAATTCCCAGTCAAGGCACATGCCTGATTTGCCCGCCAGATCCACTGCAGGGGGTATGCGAGAGGCAACCACACATTAATGTTTCTCTCCCTCTCTTTCTCCCTCCCTCCCCCTCTTTCTAAAAAATAAATAAAATCTTTAAAAATAAATTAATTAATTTTAGAGAGTTTTGCTGGTGATTGGTGCTATCTAATCATGAAGTTAAATTTTTACTTATTTATCTGAGGTACAATTTGCATACAATACAATTAATCATTTTAAAGGAGTACAGCTCAATGAGTTTTGACAAATGTATACATGTACACTCGCAGAACCAACAGCAAAATCAAGATATGGAATATGTCCAACACTACAAAAGTTTTCTCATGGCTCTTCGCTATAAGTCTCCTTCCCCCATCCTGGCAGAATTGCAAACACTAATCTATTTTCTGTTCCTGTCATTTTACATTTTTGAGAATGTTATACAAATGGATTTTGGATCTGGCTTCTTTTACTTAGCACAATATTTTGGAGATTCATCTATGTTGCTATTTGTATTGTAGTTCTCTCTCTTTTATGGATGAGTAGTATTTTATTGTTGGGATGTACCGTAATTTGTTTATCCATTTACCAGCTGATGATAGCTTCCAATTTTTATTATGAATAAAACTGCTATGAACATTTGTGTGCTGGTCTTTGTGTGGAAGTATGTTTTCATTTCTCTGGATAGCTACCTAGTAGTAAAATTGCCATAGTCAACTTACATCTTATCTGCCCTTTGGAATATAAATGACAAAAGAAGTGTATCTGGGCACTTAACTATTTCCTGAGTACTTACTATTGCCAATGACTGACGTAAATACTTCCCATGCATACGTTGTTTAATATACTAGCAATATACAAGACCTCTGTGACCCAGGAAGATTTAGGGGGTTATATACGAGGTCACACAGACTGTGTCAGGGTTGGCATTCTATCTCAGTCTTATTGAACTAACACTCATATTCACAGGCTCTCGTCTATGTAGAGTCAAATGTTGCTCAGATTCCTGAAGATCGGTTCAGAGCCTCAGCCAAAATCAATGATGGATGTGAAAGTGCTGTGCAAATGGTAAGGCAATATGCAAAGTTAGGTGTTAATACGATGTGCTGAAATTGACTAAAGGATGCAGATGTTACAGTTCAACAGACTTGGCTACAGCCTAGAATTAGAGCTGCTTTAGAAGCACATTTAGTGGTTAAGAGAATGGATTTTATAGTCAAACTTGAATTTGAATCCTAGATCTAACTTGTGACCAGAGGTTTGGTCTTATAAAATTATATAATCTCTTTTTGGGTTAGATTGCTTTGGGTAAAGAAGAATAATAAAACCTACTGGATAAGATTTTTATGAGGTCTGAATGAAATTATGTTCAAGAAGAAAATTCTAAAATTTGTATGGAACCACAAAAGACCCCAAATAGCCAAAGCAATACCGAAGAAAAGGAGCAAAGCCAGAGGTATCATACTTCCTGATTTCAAACAACTAGAAAGTTATAGTAATAAAGCAGCATAGCACTGGCATAAAAATACACACATGGACCAATAGAACAGAACAGAGAGCCCAGAAGTAAAACTCCACATATACAGTCAACTAATATTTGACAAGGAAGCCAAGGATACCCAAGGAGGAAAGATAGTCTCTTCAACCAATTATGCTGTAGAAACTGGATAAACACATGCAGAACCATGAATTAGAAACCTCATGTTACACCACTCACAAGAATTAACTTGAAATAAGTACAAGCCTCAAATATGAGACCCAATACCATAAAACTCAGAGATGAAAATGTAGGAAAGAAACCCCTCAATGCTGGTCTTGGCAATGATTTTTCCAGATATGACACCAGAAGCATAAACAACAAAAGCAAAAATCAACAAACAGTAATATATCAAATGTAAAAGCTTCTGCATAAAAGAGAAACAATGAGCAAAATGAAAAGGCAACCTATAGAATGAGATAAAATTTGGGGAACCATACATCAGGAAAGATCAATTAAAAATGGACAGAGAAACTGATTAGACATTTTTCCAAAGAAGACATCCAGATGGCCAATAATGATGGATTAGTAATGTTGAAAAGATGCTCAACACCAATCATTAGGGAAAAGCTACTCAAAACCACAACGACATATCATCTTACACCTGCTAGAATGGCTATCAGAAGACAAGAAAGGTGGAGAAAAGGGAACCCTTGTACGCTGTTGGTGGGAATGTAAGTCAGTTTGGTTACTATCAAAATAATATAATAATGGAGGTTCCTCAAAAAATTAAAAATAGTTCTATCATGTGATACAACAATTCTACTTCTGGGTATTTTTCTGAAGGGAAAAAACACTAACTTGAAAAGATACATGCACTCCCTTTTTTACTGCACTATTATTTAAAGTAGCCAAGAAATTGAAGCAACTTAAGTGTCTATTAATGGATGAATAGATAAAGGAGATGAGATATTAGACGGAAACGCAGATCCAGCTGCCCACGCTAGGAAAGCCAATACTAGAGAGGCAGGCACTGATGTGAAGGAAAGTGGTTTATTTTCAGATATTGGCCACCTGGAAGATGGGGACGCCTGTCTCAAAGCCCATCTCTCAGTGGAGGCAGGGGTTTTTATAAGGAAGGAGAGGGAAACAGAATAAAGAGATCAACGGAGGGGGTTGCAAAGTTCTCTATGTGCAGATGAGCACAGTCCAGTCCAATAAGGCAAGTGATGGGCCAGTGTGCATCATCTAGGCTTCAAGTCACCCTGGCCCCATGGATGAACATCAGCGAATATCCTGGAGCTGGGATGCTTGAAGGAAGGAGTCTGTTTCTTTTGAAGTTAGTTCCTAGAATTTTTAGGTAAACATGCTGTTTATCTACACGCTACATATTAATCAGAGTCAGCACTTACAGAAACAATGAGGTAAGAACGGGGGGATGGGTCACAATTTCCAATCGTTCATATGTATTGGGGAAAGCTGTTGTGCAGAAGCTTTTACATTTGTTGTAGTACTGTTTGTTGATTTTTGCTTTTGGTGTTTATGCTTCTGGAAAGTATTAGTGTGTATGTGTGTGTGTACATACACACATACCCACACTCAGCAATTAAAAAGGAGGAAATTCTGCCATTTGTGACAACGTAGATGGACCTAGAGGGTATTATGAGAAGTGAAATACATCAGAGAAAGACAAATACCATACAATCTCACTTATATGTGAATTTAAAAACAACGCCACCGACAAAACTCACAGAAACAGAGGGCAGATTAGCGATTGCCGGAAGTAGAGAATGTGGTGAGGGCAAAATGGGTGAAGGTGGTCAAAAGGCACAAACTTCCAGTTATAAAATAAATATGTCTCAGGTATGTAATATACAGCATGGTGACTATGGTTAAGAATACTCTATTGTATATTTGAAAGTTGCTGAGAGAGTAGAATTTAAAAGCTCTCATGACAAGAAACAGTTTGTAACTATGTATGGTAATGGATGTTAACTAGCTTATCTAGTGGTGATCATTTTGCAATATATACATATATCAAATCATTATGTTGTACACCTGAAACTAATATGTCAGTTATATCTCAATTTAAAAAAATACTTTGTGGAATTTGGCTTTTAGTAGCCTCTCATTTGGTAGAGAGCCTCTAAAATGATCTAATCCAGCCTCTATGTAGAGCAAGCTCACTGTTGCTACATTAACTCTTCTGTGAGCAGAAATGTCACGTAAGACAAGGCAGCCCTTGCCCTTTCAGAAAAGGGGTAATAGTTGTTCATTTCCTTTATTTAGGCACCCTTTTCATCCAAATGCTGTCAACAATCACAAGCACACATTCTTTCAGTATCCCTGCCTATATTTGGTATCATCCAGTCCTGCCACTTGCTATCTTAACGTCTTTTGGCCTATATTAGGATTCGTTCCTTCTTACCAATGTTATCTACCCATTGTTCCCTTACCAGGTTTTCCTTATAGAAAAGATGTAAAAAAAAACCAAAATTAGAATTGAGTAATTTTGCTTTCTGTATCTGCTCTTTTCCTTTATTTTGTTTGAGACATAGCATCAACATATTAAATGTCTGCTTATTTGCCCTTAGCTATTTTATTTTATTTTCAAATGAGCCTTGAGTTATTATTCTCCCCTTCAACTTTGATACACTGTTCTTAAAGGTCCCAAGACTCACTATAGAGTTCACCTCATTTGTTGTTCTATTCTCTGATAAGGCTGTTTTACAACAAGTGTTGGTGGGAATGAGACTGGTGCAGCCACTGTGGAAAGCAGTACGGAGATACCTCAAAAAATTAAAAAAGCATCTGCCTTATGACCCAGCAATTCCACTTCTGGGAATTTATCTGAAGAAACCTGCAACACTAATTTGAAAGGATATAAGCAACTCTGTGTTCATTGCAGTGTTATCTACAATAGCCAGCCCAAGTGTCCATCAATAGATGAGTGGATAAAACAGCTATGGTACATTTACACAATGGAATTCTACTTGGCCATAAGACAGAAGAAAATTTTACCCTTTACAACAGCATGGATGGACCTGGAGAGCATTATGGTAAGTGAAATAACCCAGTCACAGAAAGACAAATACCATGTGATTTCACTCATATGTGGAATCTAATGAACAAACTGAACTTAATGAGCAAAATAGAGACAGACTCATAGACAGAGAACAGGATGACAGCTCTGGGAGGGTGTGGCAGGTAAAGGGATTGCGCAAAAAAGAAAAAGGATTCACGGACACAGACAACAGTGTGGTGACTGCAGTGGAAAGGGCCATGGGTGGAGGTGGAAGAGGGTGTAAGGGGGATAAATGGTAATAGAAAAAATACAATTAAATAAAGGGGTCTAGTACACCCACTTTGCATCTTATTCTTCCTCACAGAGTGCATTGTGAACTTCACTGTCAGAGTTTGATATTTATAACATTCCTCCCCTCTCAAGCTTCTTTTTTAGGATGCATAGCTATAGATTCTATCCTAGTATTTTGATCTAAAATAAAGTCAGCCCTTCTAAAGCTTGACTATAAGTCTGATTGTGCTATGGTGACTCTTGACCCGTCAGTCTCTCCTATCAGTGTCACCAAATACCATACTTTGTCGTGTATAATGCGCATTTTCTTTGCCCAAATTTTTGAGGGAAAAGCAAGGATTTGCATTATACATGGGTAGTACTAATTTCTTACTGGTACAGAAAATGTCTTGTATCAGTTCTTGTGTTTTGTAATTATTTGTTTCATAAAATTTCTTGTACTAATATGTTAAACAATAAACGCTAAAATTCCTTTATCATACAAAACTTATTTATATAAATAAATAAATAATTAAGTTAAAAAATTAAAACAAAAGAATTTTTTCTTGAAAGTTTGGGCCAAAAACATGGGTCTGCATTATACACAGCAAAATACAGCCACTTGTCCTCTTTAGCCAGAGTTAAGTCAAAAGAAATAATTCTCTTCATTGCTCTCTGAAATGGTTGGAAAATGCAACTGTTAGCAAGGTAAAAGCAAAAAGAGACCTTTCAGTCTACATTCAGGGCACCCAGTTTTCAGTGCTGCCCTTCATAATGTGAACCTTATCTCTATGGTTTCTTTTGCTCATTGATTGTTTGTACAAGTTCTCTTCTCTGCACTTGAACCCAATCACTGAAGTTTTTAGAGGCGTAGCACATTTATTCTATTTGTAAGTAATTTTCTACTGAAAAAGGATCATTTTAATGGAGGAATTCTAATGATAGGAAGTCATTTTAATTGGGGGCAGGGATTGCCAGAGCTGGATAAGAAAGAGCAAATCTGATCCCTATCTAAATCTGTTTTTATGGGAAAGCATCTCTCTTTCCCCTGCCTTTAATGTCTCTGCCCTGGAATCCTGCAAAAAGAATTACGGCAAATGTGTGATGTTGGGAACACCTCTTCTTGGAACATGTTTCATTTCATCCAATGTTGCTCTTTTATGGACAAAAATGGGAAGGCTTTTTACTTGGAGGTAAGAAAATAAGGAGACAATAATGTTCGGCGCAAACATGAATCTATTCCTATATAATTAATGTCTCTACAAAAAGCAGATGGTAGTTCTACCTCACAAAAAGTAAAAAAACAAACAAAAACAGAACACAGTGAAAAGTGCAGGAGAGGTTTTAGTGGCTGAGTCCCACAGCTTCACCGCAGGCTGAACTCTGAGTTCAGAGAATTCCTGATCAACTCTCTTCTCTGTGACATGTCAATACAGTGGATTCAACAACCCTCCTAAAAAATTAATTAAACAGCACCCCCCTAAAAATTAAGTGAAGAGAAATAACTGATCAGCAGTCCAAGGAGGAACATAAAATCATTTATGCATGTCTTAAACATCAAAGAGAAAAACAAAAAAAAGGGTAAATTTTCACGTGTACTTTCTAAATCTCTTCTAGTCAGAGGGACTAGAGTTCATCATTTTCTTCCAGCCTTCAAAGTTCTGTAACCAATTTTCTGTAGGCAGGGTAACAAAGGACACATAACACAGACAGACATAGCATTTTCCTACCAATGGAAGCAATAACCCCCTCCCCTAAATAACAGGCATGTTACATATGAACTATATAACACGGAAAAAGGTCTGTAAGAAAAGTCTCCAAAATGTTAAGTGTTTTTTCTGTATATAGGAATGACAAGTGATCTTGATCTTTTTTTCTCCTCGTATTTACTTTCTAAACTTTCCCCAGTGAGTATATTAGTTTTTAATAATGTCATTTTTCATATTTAATAACTTAACTTTTTCTTTCTCAATTTACACTGTTTTTATTCATTTTTAATTATAATGGTAATATAAGAATGCATTTTAGTTGTAAAACATTCCAAAAATGGCTACTAAGAATATAGAATATAGAAACTACAAAAGTGTACTGTCCACTGTGGTAGCCACTAGCCACAGATGGCTATTGAACATTTGAAACAGTCCATAATAAGATGGGCTGGAAGTATGTGAAATAGCTGATTAATATTGTTTTTAATCTCAATTATATGTTGAAAAGATATTTTTATATATTTGTTTGATCAAACATGCTTTAAAATTAATTTCACTAGTTCCTTTTTACTTTCCTTCATACAGGCACTAGAAAATTAAAGATCACATGTTGTATAAGGGTTGTATTTTTTTAAAGTCTATTTTACTGATTATGCTATTACAGTTGTCTCAGTTTTTTTCTCCCCTTTACACCCCTCTGCCCTGCATCCCCTACCCTCCAGCAATTCCCCCCTTAGTTCATGCCCATGGGTTGTACATATAAGTTCTCTGACTTCTTTGTTTCCTATACCATTCTTTACCTTTCCCCATCTATTTAATGCCTACCAATTATGCTTTTTATTCCATGTACCTTTCCCCCTATTCTTCCCCTCCTCCTTCCCACTGAAAACCATCCATGTAATCTGCATTCCTCTGGTTCTGTTCCTGTTCTAGTTGTTTGCTTAGTTTTTGTTTTTTAGGTTCAGTTGTTGATAGTTATGACTTTGTTGTCATTCTACTATTCATAGTTTTTTATTTTCTTCTATTTCTTAGATAAGTCCCTTTAACTTTTCATATAATAATAGCTTAGTGGTAATGAACTCCTTTTACTTGACCTTATCTGGGAAGCACTTTACTGCCCTTT
>VMDR010032072.1:0-11833 GCA_007922815.1 Macrotus californicus
GGTGGAGGGGAATAAAGGTGGGAAAATGGGACAACTGTAATAGCATAATCAATAAAATATATTTTTAAAACAAGATAATAGCAATATCCAAAGTGAGATAAACAATGTTCATTCATAAATGACTCAATGTAAAAATGTCAATTTTCTTAAAGTTAATTAATTTATGTTATTTCAACTAAGAATCCAGAAATTTTCATAAATTTCACAATATGATTTTAAAATGTATAAAAGAGAACAAAAGACCAAAAATGGATATGAAAACTTTGAAGAAGAAAAATAAGATTGAGGGATTTGTCCTACCTAATGCCAGTATTTATTATCTATCTGTAGTAATTAAGACAGTGTGATATTGATCAGAGATAAACAGAAGATCAATGGGACAAAACGGAGATGGCAGCAACTGACCCATGCATAGTTAGAAACCTAATATAGGACATGTGTAGCATAGGTTAGTAGATAAGAATAAACTATTAAAAAATATATCATGCTAGAACAACTGAATTTTCCATATGGAGAAAAGTAAAAGTATACCTGTACCTCACACTATAAACAAAAAAAAATTCTAGGTGATTAAAAACTTAAATTTGAAAAAGGAAACAAAAAATTTGAATATACTGACCACAGGTATTTGTGATTCTCACACAAAACACAAAAATCACATGCTGTGAAGGAAAATATTAATAAACTAAAATGTATTAAAAATTATAATTCTAGTTAATTATACACCATAAAATGACTTGACAAATATATCTGTAAAGCATAGAACTATAAAATGTGGTGTTCCTAACATCATAATATTAAAAGACATACAAATTGATAAGGAAAAAGTCAACTGAAAAAACTGAGGAAATGATATGAACAGGCAAGTCTTAGAAAAGAATATCAACGGCCAAGAACACTGTCAAAAGCAGCTCACATATGAACAGATGCTGAGCAACCGGAGCACGAACCCACTCTGGGTGGATTTGTACGTCGGCAGAACCCCTTGGAAAACCACTACTGTTGCTGGTGGACTTGAAAGTGAGCTCCTTATTTCATGTAGTAATTTCACTCCTGGCGTGGACCTCAAAAGGCAAGCACGGAATTGCTTCCTGGGGGCATTTGGAAATTTGTCAACTGTCACCTGACTCCAAATTGCAAAATACACCTCCTGTCATAAAGACACAACAAAATCAGCAATTTTATCTTGAAAAACATGAATGCAATGGGTTACATCCACTTATTTGTACAAAGGGGTAACATTTCCTTCTGTCTTTGTAATCTCCTGGCAGATTGTCTATGTGATGCATTCACATTCTTGTTTAATGTTTATTCAATAATAAAACTATCTTCTTTCTTTTAAAAAAAAGCAGCTCAAACTCACTAGTATTCAGAGAAATGCAAATTAAAATCATAACATACCATTACATGTCCATCAAAAAAATAAAAACCCAAATTCAGCAACTGCAAATGTGATGAGGGTATGGAGCAGCTGCAACTTTTATTACACTGCTGGTGGAACTATAAACTGGTACATCCTCTTTGGCAAACAGTTTAGCATTGACTAGTAAACTTGAGGAAGCACATACCCTACGCTCCAGCAATCCCCTCCTTAGTTATGCATACATACCCAAAAGAAACTCTGGCACGTGCACCAGAATACATATATCCAAATGTTCATAGTGATACTGTTTTTAACTGCCAAATGTGTATCAAGAGGAAAATAGGCAAACTTCAGCTTCCTGCAAATATATGAATGAGTCTCCCAAACATAATGGTGTAGTAAAGAATTAACCTTACCCAAATTGATGCCTGGCCTTTGCTTTGGCCAGTGGGAGTTGAACTCTAGGCCCTTGGAATGTCACACCTGATAGTTCTTTGCCTGGGGAGCCTTGGCCACCAGACAATCTAACAGTGTGGCTTATGGTGTGGGTTTTGGCCACTCACTATCCACTTTACCTCTGGAGGGGCTGCAGACTAGAGGTCAGCCCCATGAGCAGTCAAAGACAGAGTCCCAGGGAATACACTGGACACCAAGGCTTGGGTGAGCTTTCCATGTTGGCGAAGTTCCGTGCATGTTGTCCCACACCGTTGCCAGGAAAGTAACGCGGGCCAGGGCTCCGGGAGGAGACGATGACTGGAAGCTCTGTGCATGGTCGTTTCCTAAATTCTGCTGTGTAAATCTCTCCCCTCGGCTGACTTTAATCTGTATTCTTTCCCTACAGTATCCATAAATGTGAGTATAAGAGGTTTCAGTGAGCTCGGTGAATCATTCGGTGAATTACCAAATGTGAGGGTAGTTTTGGGAATGCCCTCAACTTGTAATTGGTGTCAGAAGTGAGAGTGGTCTTGTGGACTGTACCCCTCTCCCCAATTTTACAATGATGTTCAGGGAAAGAAGTTACATACATATATTCAATATAATACCATTTATTTAAAAAGCCCCCAAGCAGGTAAAACAAAGAAGACTGCATCTCTTTGTGCGGGTTGTACATGGCACAATTTTAGAGAGCACTTTCCCTGTCACAGCCTTTGTCAGCAGTGTTTCCCTGGACTCATGCAAGTACCTTCTGCTCGAGTGAACAAGGACTATCATAAACATTTTTAGTAACAACATAAAACAATCACGAAGATGATAACTCCCAGTGATAACTGGTTATCTCTCTGGTGGGAAAAAAGGAAAATAATCAAGAAGGCATACACAGGGCATTTCAGCTACGGCTGTACTATTTTATTTCTTAGGCTAGGTGGAGTTCATCTGCATTATTTACATATATTATTCTCTCTATATTTTCACTTATATGAAATATTTCATTAAAAAACATGTGTTTAAGGCACAAAAGGAAAAAAATAATCTGGTGCAGAGGAGGTCAGAGATAGAAATATGAGGAGAAAACAATCAGTACAACATTAATGAAGTCAAAAGAAGATTTTTAAATAGGACACAGTGTTCAACAGTGCTACAAAGAGCTGAGATGAAAAGAAATGATTTGTGGAAATGGCAATTAGATCATTTCCATCTTCCAAAGAGCAGTTTCAACAGAGCGGTGAGGGTGAAATCCAATTGCAAGAGGTCAAGGAGAGAGTAGGAAGTGATGAAATGGAAACGATGAATGTTGATGCCACTGGAAGTTCAAAGTAGTAGAAAGGAGGTGGACAGGAGCTGCTGATGCAAAGATATCGCAGTTAAAGTCAGGAGTCTGTTACAGACAATGTCTGTGTCCCCCAAAATTCGTACGTGGAGATCCCAGTGCCCAACGTGATGGTGTTAGGGGGTTGGGGCCTCTGGGAGATGATTAGGTCACGGAGGTGGAGCCTTCATGAATAGGATTAGTGGCCTTGTAAGAGACACCACAGAGCTCCTCTGTCCCCTTGCTCTATGTGAGGACACAGGAAGTGGATCTGCCCTGACATCCAATCTGCTGGCACCCTGATCTGGGACTTCCAAGCCTCCAGACTATGAAAAATAAATTTCTATCTTTTATATGCCACTCAGGCTATGGTATTCTGTAGCTGAATGGACTAAGACAGTCTTTTTGTTGTTTTTGTTTTGTTCATAAGAAGCTGATGGTATAGGGGGAGAAATTAAAGATTGTAAATAAAAAGTGTAATTACATTGACAGTCTTTGGGAATATTTACTTTTCTCAATTCTGAAAAGACTAGGTTAGAGTAGTTACCAGTGACTAAAATAGTGTCCTTATCAAGGTCATAAGTTACAAAAACCTCATTTTTAAGTTTAGAAATTGGAATGCATTTTTCTATCTGACCCAAGTTGCAAAGGATGATTCGTTTCCATGCAAATCCTTTTAATGTATACAGATAGGCTAAAATGCTATGAATCTACCTCACTCCCTGTAGATATTATCTTTTACTGACCAGCTGACAAAATAGTCATAAGACAAAATTAGGAAAAAATAGATTTTGAAACCTTTACTTAGAACTCTGATGCCAGAATAAAAACAGGAATAAAGGGGTAGAGATGATTAGATTGACATTTTTGTTGAGAATCTTCTGAAGGGGCCTCAAGTTGCTCTTCAAGGCTAAAAAATATGATCACCATAGCTCTTTTGTTTGAGGCCAGGACTGAGCTAAATCCTAGACATATCAGGGTATCCCTCCAAGTTTAAGTGTATGCCCACTGTTGTTCATACAGTCTGAGCACCTGCTGTGCAAAAAATGCTTGACCCCTGTCCACAGTGGCAGCAAGTCCGGACATGGAGTGGAACTGGGGAGGAGGCGGTGAGGGGAAGGGCAAAGTCCCTTTCAGGGAGTTTCTCCTTCGGGAAGGAGTCTGGCTTGGCGTACAGTGAAGTTAACGGGGTGGAAGGGTGTGAATACAGCAAGGCCCTCGCCAGCCCACTGCTCAGGTGGGCAGGTTGTTAGTGCGTGAACAAGACACATGCACACATACGTGAACACATACTCACAACAATCACATCACAGAGGTCAGAAGCACTTTCCTCTTACTGCACTGAAGCCTGAGCATAGCAGGGGCCAGGAGGGAAGACCTGATCCGCCCTCTGTGCCAGTGCTGGTGCAGCTGCCAGAGAGACAGTAGCTCACAAAGGTATAGTAGTCACCTTGAAGTGGCACCATCAGCAAGGCCAGCAGCAAGTGAGACTATCCAACGTCATGAATGGCATAGGTTCCCATGTAATACATGAACTTAAACTACACTCACGGAGGGCATGAAGTTGTGCAGGAGAAACAGGACAGCAAGCCTCCTGTGGAGCCTGATGACACCATGGGATAGTTACTGAGAACAGGCTGATTTGACCTATCTGTACCATCCCATAGCTGGTCTAGAATGGTTCCTGATCACATATATTACCTTATTTTAAACTTTAATTGTCCCTGTGCTTACACCACTTACATAAATATCATATTGTCTTCATCATTAAAAGTCAGCAAATTAGTATTCTGGAATGGGCTGGAACAGAACACTATGTGGAACACAGACATATGTTTATTTCAATCAAATGTTTTTTGTTTATCATCTGTATAATTCCCCTGTGGTGTCCAAGTCCAAAACTGCATCCTCTCAAAAACCACAGGCAGAATCTGGGAAATAGGACTGATGTTGGGAAATCCCTGGGCCTGGAGGCAAGCAGGGGTCTTTCCAGTTCTACTTCCTCTTGTTCCAGGTTCCTAGAGCCCATCCTTTGACTCGTCTCCTGAATAGTCAGACACTTGTATTTCAGCAGCTGACTCTCACTGTCCCATTGCTGACCACAGGTCTTCACGGCTGACGTTCACTCAAGGGAGCCCCTGGCTCACCCTTTCCACAGCAATTCTTCAGCAGCTGCTGCTTGCCTTCTTCCCTGGTGTGCACAGTACCACGGCCATGCTCAGACTAGCTGATCAATAAAAGTCATACCAATACGTTACAGTACCTATGTTGTCCCTGAGACTAATGTTGACCATTTTCCTTCATGTTCTTTAAAGAGGAATCCCAAGGGGCCCCCCTGGAAATATGCAAATCAAATGTCAAACCCTTATGCCTACAGGGCACACTAGACAACATAAAAAATTGAAGCAAATGGGTGGGGAGGGACTAGGACATGGTGGAGAGTGAAGCAAACTGGAGAGCATATGCTCCCACTCAACAAGGTACAGCCAAAACGCAGCTGGAACCAAATGCTACTATGTGGGAACAAACCAGGGCCCGCTCATTCCAAATCCTTTGACTTTTTCAGAAATCTGCCAATTTTTTAAATGCTAGCAACCAATTTAACATTAAAATATATATACTGTATGAACTAACACTACAAAAAACAAAAGAAACACATGTCCCCAGTTTGTGATGTGTGACATGTGGGTTATAATAGAAGTGTCAACAGGGCTTTGACTTGTGAATCTGTAATGAGCGGCAGCAGTCAGATAATGACCTTGAGCGTGGGCCACATCATGACTCTGCAGCTCCCATTATATTATGATGAGTAACTGCACAGGGAGAAGAATCCTAGATGGAAGCTACACAATGTTATTTGCTGCTTTCCTCCTATTAGGTAGAAAAGGAAATAAAATAAGAATCAATAATGTAGTTTAAGGGCACCTCAATTAGGCTATATAAGTATGAGCTGAATTTTGGTTTCAAACTAACAGGTAGCTCCAGAGAAATTAAATTCGAGTCTCTGAACCCAGTGATGTTTCATGGATCTCAAAACCCTTTGGGGAGGGGAAATTCAAAGTGAAGACACTATGAGCTAGCGCCCAGCCTTTGATTTTCTAGCATTTAAGGTACTTAATTGTGACAGGAGCAATTATGCTTTACTTCTTGCCTGGACAAGTGACAATCTGCCTTTCCTAAATTATTCCTATCAGCTTTATACCTCCCAGGAAGCATGTTTAGGCTCAGGTTATATGAATAAACTTGCTAAAATTCTAATCCTCTGAGCTCCAGCTAGAGCCCCTGAACCTGTCACCTCTCACCACAAGCAGCCTAATCTGTTTATACTAATGCAATATGAAACTATTTTATTGATCTGCCACAATGAATTAAATATTAGGAAGCAGGCTAACACATCTATCTGCAGGGATTTTATGGATGGGTTTGCCTTGGAGGTGGCCT
Source organism: Macrotus californicus (assembly GCA_007922815.1). Taxonomy (NCBI): domain Eukaryota; kingdom Metazoa; phylum Chordata; class Mammalia; order Chiroptera; family Phyllostomidae; genus Macrotus; species Macrotus californicus. Next base: position 6,552 of record VMDR010032072.1, read on the forward strand.
TCATCGCTGCTGTGGACATGCTCCTTCGGTTTCCCCTCCAGGGCTGAAGCGCTTGCTTCCCCAGCTGCTGGAGTGTTGGCAGCTGAGAGCCCTCTGCTGAAGGAACCACCTGATTCAAGGTCACTGCCTTCCTTGAGAAGAGCCTGCAAGCAATGACTGCTCAATGAAGGGGGGATGGGAATGAAGTCCTTGCTCCCTCTCCCCAATCGTAATCAAGTTTGAAAGGTCATCCGAGAGCTCCTTTAAGTTCAACAGAGGCCTCTGTTTCAATGCATTGCAGTTTAATTTCCCTTTGATCCCAATTCTGCCGCTTTCTGTTCCTCCAGGTGCTGATCCCAGGAGCTCGCTCGCCCAATAAGCCTCCTGCATGCAAAACTCCATCTCAGAGTCGGCCTCCCAGAGCTGACCTATGACAGCCTCTGATCTAATCTCTCTTTCACATAAAACTCATCTCCTCCAGAAACATGCAGAAACATAACTAAGCATAGCCTTACTATCTCAGATGAATCTCATTTCAACGTCCATTTCTCACAGGTTATTAAGGACTTAATTCCTTCTAAGTCCTCTTTCTCCCATAGTTCATGAGGTCTGTCTGTTCTCATTACACTGGTCTTCTTCAGTGAGGCTGAGAAAACAAGTATTACACAGCAGGGAAGGGAAGGAAATCCACAAGAAGTTAAGTAAAACGTCCTACTTAACATCCTCCCTCCACCTCAGGCCATCCACAAACTCAGATGTTGCCATCCAGGGGTGGACTCAGGATTGGATGGTCCATGCTATTACCCTTAATTAGGCAATAATTATGATAATAATAATTGTTACTACCATAAATCATATACTTGTATGCCATAAGCTCCACACTAAAATTTTTTAATAGATTATCTTTAACATTTCTAATAAACTCAGTAAGAAAAGCATGTTCAACCTCTTCTACAGGCAAAGAAAGGAGAGTTCAATTGCCCAAGACCACCTCATTCTGGAGCTGAGACTACATGCAGGGTCCTTCCGCCTTCAAAGACTAATCATGTTCCTGCACCAACACCCCCAGCCGTCTACTCCTCCCAGCTCCCTGGCACACTGTTCACTTTGGAGGGAAAACTCCAAGATGGCAGAGGTGTTTGTTCCCTGTCATGTACCAGTGCCCACAGCAGTGGCTGGCATGTAGCAAAAGTCCATTTAGTTGTTTGTCTGAATGAATAAACGAATGAATGAGGTCCAGTAACACAACCCTGCTAGCGTGGACTGAAGCATCGAAGAATGCTGAGCAGTGTGTCTGAACTCATTTGTTCTTGAGCAAACAGCTGCCGCTAGCCCGTACACTGTGTGGCAAGTTAGAAAAGGAGCCCCTTTCTCAAGACAATTATATCTGCCTCTCAGAAAACTGTCCTAGGCTGTGGATTTGTTAGAGTAAGATGCTTTACTGCCATCTTCTTCCAAATGATCACACAGATCTACATCTGTCTGTGGTGTGGGCAATGTCCTCTTCAGGGTGGTATCTTCAGACAACGTGGACAGCCTCATGTGGCTGCTCTGCCTCGGATGGGCCAAGCCCGGTGCACGCTTCTGTCTAACTAGGTACTGAAGTCAGGTAGATCCTATTTTCTGATAGTTGGACTGTAACCCACATTTGTTTTTAATTCCTCACTCAGCTACCTTTTGTCAATTTAGAGATAAATGGCCAAAGTCTCAGAAAGTTTGCTGGATGATTGTCTCAGCATTACGCGGGCTCCCCACTCTGTTTGGCTCATATTTTCAGAGAGTTCTCTTATCACTCTTTGATGGAGAGCTATTTTCAAGTGCCGTGCAATTTCCTGGCATTCTTCTTTGCTTGTTGAAGACAGATTCTCTTGGGAAGCACAATATCTTAAGTACATTAAAAACACCGTGAATGCCATCGCCTCTCTTCTGAATCAGGCTTTCTTTCTCAGCAATTATCTTCCCCTCTGACCTGCTTTTTACAGGCTGTTTTATGCCCTTTGTCCCAGACAGATGAAACACCTGGTCTGGAAAAGGTCACATTCAGCGTGCTGAAATAATACATATTTCTACATTCCCAGTGGAAAGAAAGGTGAATTGATAGATAATGTTAACCAATCTATCTCTGAGGTTCTTGTGGAAGGGACACCAGAAATGTGAAACTGTAAACAGTCTTTGATCAGGGATGCTCAGATGCCAATATATAAACCAACTGAGTTATTTTTTGTATAGTTCTATACAAGCAAAGGCCAGGAGAAAACAAAACGAAAGAAAACCAAAAGAATGTAACAGGTCATCCTGCTGTTATAAAATGTAATGAAGCCAGGGCAAATCTGACAGGCACCAAAACTGTAGTTGGCCTAATTCCCAAGATACTGAAGTGAACACGATTTGGGCATCTAAATAGGTCACAGCAAACAAATACCAACTTTACTTTGATAATCAGTTCACCCTACTCGCCACGGCAGCTACACTAAATCTTAACGCCCCTGGCAGACAGACCTATGTTGTTTTCACATTTGAGAAGCCCTGCATTTTGTTTGTTCTTCTGTTGGAGTATTTAATATGTTGCTTTGAATTTTCAGCTCACTCACCCATATTTTTTCCAATTGGATTGTGGTTCCTGGAGGCAAGAACCACATCTTGCACATTTCACTATTCCCAGTGATAGTATAATGTGCACCCAGGCACAGCATGGGTGTACACAATGATTTCTGGGAGTTGGATATTGTTATGAACTGAATGTCTTTGTCTCCCCCAAATCTATGTGTTGAAGCCTTAATCCCCAATGTGATGGTATTTGGAGGTGGGGCCTTTGAGAAGTAATCCAGTTTAAAAGAGGTCATGAGAGTAGACCCCCATGATGGGATTGGTGCCCTCATAAGGAAATAAAGTGATCAGAGCTTTCTCCCCACCATATGAGGATCCACCAAGACAGCAGTCATCTGAGAACAGAAAGAGAGCCCTCACCAGAACACAGCGGTCTGGGACTTCTACCCTCCAGAATTGTGAGAAATAAATATCTGTGGTTTAAACTACCCTTTCTGTGGTATTTTTGCTATAGCAGCCCAAGCCCAAATCGATGTTTTCCACTGGTGCAGAGGAATTGGACACCATTTTTTATCATGAAATCCTGCTTCTTGGTAGTAAAGGAAGGGGTGTCTTTAGTAGCATCCCAAAGGTTCAAAGACCAATGTCCATAACAGAGTGCTTTTTCCCTCACAGTGTTATTAATACATTCATTTTCTTTCATTTCTCCTGAATTTGCCGTAAGTCCATTTTTCAGAAACCTTTTGTATATTGTCGCACAATGTACAATGACTCAAGCAATGAGCTGCAGGTGCCTAGAGGGAGTCTGTGACCCACACATTACGAGGTATGAAGCAAATGAACGGCAGTTTCTTTACCACACCAGGAAAATACTTGTAACATCCTGTCATCCCACCACACTCAAGGATAATGCAGCTGTGGGATCGCAGACCCCACTGCAGAGAACACCTATTATGTGAAAAAGGGATGCAGTTTCTGGAACATTCCAGTGCAGAACACCGTGGTCAAGAAGGTAGCAAACATCACAGCTAGCGTTTAAGAATATTGAGTACATTCCAGACACTTTCTAGGGACTTGACAAGCATTTATCCTCAGAGCCCTCCAGGGAAGGAGGCTCTCTTTTTATTTCCATTTTATAGATGAGGAAACTGAGGTTTATTAAACAGGTTGATAACTTATCTAACGCCTTATAGAAAGTAAGAAGCAAAGCCAAAACTGAACCTAGTCTGTCTGCTGGAACTCTGTACTTTTAGCAAGTGCATCAGCAGAAATTAAGTGTAAACTTACCCGTGTACTTGAGTCCTTCTCTCTTTCTGAATATGTGGGTAGATTACATAACCCTACACATTTAAGTTGGTCTTGATCTACTTTGGCCAATGAAATGACATAATACACTTCATGGCAGAAGCATTTAAGATTCAGAGCACAATTCTCCACTTCTCCCCCCACAGCGAAGCCTGAAGCCCCATGTTGAGATGTCAGCATCAACCAATGCTCACTTCAGATATGGGGCCAAGGATGATAACAGAGAAGGAAGGACCTCCTAGAGAACCAAGCCAAAAGCTGTGGAAATCAACAGAGTAGGAGATTTTCCTAAGGATGAGAATGGAGCTCACTACAGGACTACTCTTTACCTCCAAGGCAGGAAACCATCACATGAGAGTGAGTTTTCAAAATGCTCCAGACCAGTTATGCTATGTGACCCCCATTCTTTCTCTTACAGAATGTGAACATTTATTGAAGTCACCCTGTCCCTGTTCTATTGACAGGGCAAGAAGGCAGGGGCAAATGACTTGTTTTTTTAAGTCACATTGTGTCATGGGGATTTGGTGTTCTTTTGCATGATGCCACAGTCTGAATGTTTGTGTCCCTCCAAAGATCATCTGTTGAAATCCTAACTACCAAGTTAACGGTATTTGGAGGTGAGGACTTTAGGAGGTGATAGGCCATGAGGGTAGAGCCTTCATGAATGAGATCAGTGCCCTTATAAAAGAGGCCCAACAAAGTTTCCTTACATCATCCACCATGTGAGGATGCAATAAAAAGATGCCATCTATGAACCAGGAAATGTGTCCTTAGCAGACACCAAATCTGCCAGTGTCTTGATCTTGGGCTTCCCAGCTTTCAGAACTGTGAGAAATAAATTCCTGCTGCTTATATACTACTTAATCTCTGTTATTTTACTTAGAGCAGCTGAACAGAATAAGACAACAGGAGAATGGGAGCATACTCTGCACATAGGGAAACAAAGAGAAACTAATATTTGGTTATCAGATTATGGTCAGCATTACAAGTACTCCCAATATCTCACTTCTCCTTTTCTTCTGTGAATATTTGAAGATTGTGCTTCCTTGTCTTTTGAAGGTACATATAGCAAATGGCTTGCTTTGGCCAATGGAATGGGACCAGAAATGATGTATTGCACCTGAGCAGATGCATTTAAGACCCAGTGCATAGCCATCCATGCTATTTCTCCTGTCATAGCAAACCCTGAAAACTCATGTTGAAACAGCAATGTTGTAAGATGATAAAATTTCAACCAACCTGAGCCCCTGGATGATCATTTCTGAACATTGTTACCTATGAACACAAGTTAGGTGTGTAATATTAGAAAAATAAAACTCTGTTGTTCTAACTACAGAGAGTTTAGAGTTTATTTGTTACCACACCATAGCCTAACCTATCCTGATAGTACCCTAAAACTTAGTGTTAAGAGAGGCCTGAAATTAGAAGTTAATATCCCAGTTCAGACTGCA
>VMDR010032073.1:0-11835 GCA_007922815.1 Macrotus californicus
GGAGGAGGAGAGAGAGAAAGAGAGAGAGATGGAAAAGAAACATTGAAATGAGAGAGAAACATGGACTGGTTGCCTTCTTGCATGTACCCCAATCACGGATCAAATCCACAATCTGGGTATATGCCCTGGCTGGGAATTGAACCCACAACCTTTTGGTCCACAGGACTACGCTCCAACCAGCTAATCCACACCAGCCAGTGCTGAATAATACTTCTTTATGTGAATGGATCAGTGCTTCCTTAAACATTACTTCTATAAATAAGGTGTTTAGACTGTTTCTAATATCTTGTATTATTTAAATAATTGCATAATATGTATCTCTATTTCTACATTTAAAATTATTTCCTTTTAGGATCCTCAAAAATAAAATTACAATATATATCATTATGAGCCTTTTTAAGATTTCAATGCATATATTCAAAATCGTATCCAAAATTACATCCCTTCGAAATCCTGCCCAATGCATAACCATACACTCACTACCCAAAATAATATTTTACAAGATTAAGTAATTTAACCCATGTCCCCTTTTGATAAAAATGAAAACTTAACACTATACCTTATTATTGCTACATTTGACATTTCATAATAAATTAAACATTCCATCTCTTTCATTAAAGCAATTTTAATTTCTAAGAAAAAAATTTTTATTTCTAAGATATTTATTTTCTGCATGACTCTTGATTTCCCTTGCCAGCTATAAGTTATCCATTACTAACGTTTAGCAAACAACTACTACTACTGGCCTTTACAGATGAGTGACATTTAAAATCAAGCCTGCTATGCTGCATTGTGCTGCTGTTTTAAATTACTCACAATCCTGAATATTTTTTATATGCTTCTGCAATTAAATTTTTTTAACTAATGGGGTATAATTTTTTGTTAGACTTTTTAAATTTTTTTTTTATTTGTATTTAGAGAGACGGGAAGGGAGAAGGAGAGAAACATCAATGTGTGGTTGCCTCTCACGCGGCCCCCACTGGGGACCCGGCCCACAACCCAGGTATGTGCCCTGACTGGAAATCGAACCAGCGACCCTTTGGTTCACAACCCATGCTCAATCCACTGAGCTATACCAGCCAGGGCTGGGGTATAATTTTTCATCCCTTAAAAAACCATAATTCTTTCTCCTATAATAGTCAATGGTCTTCAGAACAGAATATTCTTATGTGTTTATTTAAGAGAGTGATCTGTGTCCTACCCCAGGGCTATTTCATCACATTCTCTGGGGATGGCAACTAGGAGTTTTTAACAAGCTTCTAACAAGCTCTCCAGGTGACTGTGATACACATTAAAATGTGAGGCCTACTGCCAGAAAGAAGTTTATGTGCACATGCTAACGAATGACTAAATATATATATGAATGAATGTAGCTAACAGATTACTGGATGGTTTATAATTGAGATTTTTCATTGCAGTAAAAAATGTTAGCAATATACAAACGCATGAGTTTTTACCTCCAAACAACCTTGAAGCCGTAAGTGATCCACTGTTTTTTAAAATTTACATAAGTTTATTTTTAACAGTGTTTATAGCCTCTCAATTCAATTAACGACTCCCCAGCTTTTCCTTTCAATCCTGATGAAAGAGGAAAATGAACTCAGATTCATAAACACTAAGTGGTACAACAACCCACATTCTCTTTCTAATCTTCTATCCTAGTCCAAAAATTCAGAAGAATTAGTAGATGAGCAATACAACATCCACAGTCATTTCAAAAGTCCCATGTTCCTATTTGTAACTTAAATTGAAGTGTCAAGGAGATACAAGTTTATACTCTAACATAGGATCAAGTACTTTAGTGAGGGAAATACAAACCTGGATCATAAAAGGTAAACCACCTAAAGTGGTCAAATGCTTAAAGGTGGATCCACAATATTTCCTTAATGCATTTCTATCCAGGAATCTTTACTTTCTTCCAATTGCAGCTAGCATGGGTTTTTCCCCTTTGGGTTACAATCAGCCAGTTGATGCTAGTGAATATGCATAAATTAGTACCAAATCCAAAACATAATCTGTGAAGAAATAAAACAAGTCTGTCTTATTGAAAAGAATCAGGACTAGGATAACACCTCCCACACAAGGTAACACTTCTCAGGCAATTGCTAAAAAATAAGTTTCTTTGGATAAAAAGTTAGAATTTTTATTCTTCATATATTTTCACCACAAAACAGACTTGTAGACATCACCATATTCTCAGCCTATTCTGTGTAATTCAGATTTTCTTCTGTAAGAGCTTTCACTTACAGAGTTTGATCAAAAAAGTGGATCAGGCCCAGAAGACTACACCAAATGACACAGGTAATACAGCTGCATACATGTGAACTGATAAAACAAAGATCAAAGACAATCTAAGCATCCACCAAAATAAAACTGGTTAAGTAAATTTTGGTAGATCCATAACGTAGAATATTTGGCAACTGGAAAACAATGAGGCAAAATTTTATGACCCTCTATGGAGACATCTTAATTGTGGGAGAAAAGAAAGCACGGTACCCAATGGAAAGTACAATGTCTTTCCATTTCTGTGTGCACATATACATATCACACATGATTATATACTGGTTTGTGTTTATGCAGAATATCTCTAGATGAATGCAGAAGATGGACAACAGTGATTGCATCCTGACAAGGGGGCTAAGAATAGAGGGAAACTTTACTTTTCACTGTACACTCGTTTATATGTACCTTTTACATTTTGTACTATGTACATGCACGTACTACCTATCAAAAAATTAAGTATAAAAAACTACAGTGCAGTCATGTAACACCATGAAGTCATAAACAATGCTGCAGGCATGTTTATCAACGTGGAAAAAAGCCTCTAAACACTAGATCCAACTAACAACAAACCACTGCTGGACCTAACACAATACTTAACATTAATAATCTAGGTTAAAAAAAACAAAACCAAACAACTGAGAACTGTTATTTGACCACTAATACACACATCAGAGCAATAGGATACACATGGGCCAATGTGACAGGCTTTCCCTAGTAGCACAGAGGGCCCCTTTTTACTTCGTTACCCTAAGAGCGATGGCTTATCACCAAAGTTCTGATGGAGAAAGTCAGAGAATATACCAACAGTCTACAAAAGAATGATCTAGAAAAGAAGACAGTAAAGATCTTATTAATATTTTTTTATAATTCTTCAAAAAGCAAAGTATAAGTTTCAACAGTTTGCATTTCTCGGGTTTATTTTTATTTTTTGGTTTGTCTTTGGTCTAACAAAGACTTCAGTTATTCTTCACTCTGACTTCTTCAGCAATGATTTACCAAATAATCTAGAGAAGTTAAATTGCTTTTCGAAGCAATTAATTATAATCTAATACAATTTTTGTTTTTGTATTTTTTGTGGTGGCATGTCTGAGGCCTGTTTCTTCTTTCACTAAGCACTGGTACTACATGTGCCAGCTCATCCATCTGAACAATTACGTTTCTGATTTTGCAACCATAAAATGCAAACAAAAAAATCTCAGCAAGTTCTCCCTTGATAACTAGCCAAGAAAACATGCCTGATGTAGACTGAAAGTTGGGCCTGCCAGGTATCAGATATGCAGGAAAGAAAAAGGGAGTTGGGCATAACCACCATCAACACAAAAGGCTTTTTTTCCAAGGAGTTCTGAGATTGATGGTTTAGGGCAGGGGTGTCAAACTCATTTTCACCGGGGCCACATTTGCCTTGCGGTTGCCTTCAAAGGACCAAAATAATTTTAAGACTGTATAAATGTAGCTACTCCTTAACTGTTAAGGAGTTGAAATTACATTTGGCCCTTTGAAGGCAACTGAGAGGCTGATGTGGCCCCCAGTGAAAATGAATTTGACACCCCTGTCTTAGACTATCAAATTTAAACAAACAAACAAACAAACAAAAAAACACCCACACAAAAACAGCCATCCAGTGTGAATGAATCAAAATTATACCTATTTTTTTGTCAGATCGGTAAAAAATACATTTTTTGGTGTGCCACAGAATTTTAGTAATTAGTTTATGTGTCCCATAATATGAAAAGAGCAGAAAATCACTGCCTTGGACAATTGTCACTGGCACCTTCTTTTGTATCAGTACCCAATGATGGAATTAAAGAAAGACCATGAAGTTTTTTTAAGATGGAGACTTTGACCTGGACACACTGAAAGTTTTAGGAGACAATAACGCCACCAGGTGAAGATGCGAAGTTGGTAAAGAGTAGGAGCCTTCGGTGCAGAAAAAGGGATCAAGGACAGAAACATAGATACAGAGTCATTTAATGAGGTGGTTAAAGACAAAAGGATGGATTAGAACCATGTGAGTATGTATGGATTGACAATGACAGCACAAATGTTACAAACTTGACTCTTAGAATGCAGACAGTTGGGCATACAAGTAACAGGTTGGGCCAATGAAGGCGAAAAGAGGTGCAGCGCAAGAGAAAGGGGGAAAATACGGAGTATAAGGAGGTAAAGTGATTCGATCTTCAAGATTAACAGAACCTAATGTGCTGCAATGAATGAGAACAAAGAAAATGCTCATCAATATATTTGGTGATTATGAGAAATCAGTAACCTCAGACTGATTAGTTTTCAGTGATTCATGATAATAATTCAGTTCACAATTAGTTGCAGACAAGATGAGATACAAGAAAGTGGAGAGCAAATTATACCAGTCCAAGAAGTGAAAGCCGCTAACACTGCCTCCGTTTTATCTCTAAGTCATCCAGCTTGAAGTCTCCAACACTTGATACATCAATGCACTCACTTTATAAAATATAATCTTAGGCATTAGCAACTATATTTTTACATCTCACAACAAAGAAAACCATCTATGAATATCATGATAAAGTCAACGTTCAGGCATGCTTTTGGAATTTTATCCAAGTAGCAGACAATACAGAAGTGCATTTTTTGGAAGCTAAACAGTTTCTATGATTTTGTCTACACACTCACATTAAAAATGTGTCCCAGGTTAACAACCCTGCAGCTGCCACTAGAGAACTCAAGCCTGTACTTCCTGCTACGAAGGAGAGTGATAATTAAAAACACTAGCATTTGGTACCGGCGGCAGAGCTTTCATCCAAGGACATCAAAGCAACTTTTAAACATCTATTAATTATGGCGTTTCTAAAATACCCTGTTTGCTACAGCAGAACACAAGCAGGAACATGACTACATTCTACCCTGATGACACATAAAACATAATTTAAAACATCTGTGATTAATATTCAATAATCACAATAAATGGGGATATAACAACAGAAGTTATTTTGGACAACGTACTTAAGAATGAAAAGTAAAATCTCAACTTGAACTTCAGTAACCATCAGGCAGAAAAATTTAGAAAAGAACCAGACTAAATACTCTTATTCTACTAATATTAAAGGTTTGTTATACAAATACTATAAACAAGGTAACAAATGCAACCAAAGTATACCATCTTCGGCTATTTTGATATACTTGATGTTCAATTTAAAAAGGGGGTGATAAAACAGCAGAAAAAACTGCAAACTGGGACAGGAAACAAATGGAATTCAGAGTGTACCTACAATGTGACAACACAGTACTGAGCTCCTTAAAATGTTATTCTTGGTTAAGCCGTCACAGTAAACACATGATATAGTTATTATCTCTAGCTTACAAAGAAACAAAAAGGCAAAGTTTCCTCAAGCTCATACACCTAATAAATGGTAATGCCAAGATTCTGAGCCATGTTTGTCTGCCTCTCAACTGTGAGGTTGCCCTACTGCACAACACACTGCCTATTCTAAGAGGCAAGTGACCCAGTTATAGCCCTTGCTTTCCCACACACCTCGGCCTCAATTTCCTTTTCTGTAAAATGAAGAGGGCCAACTCAATGTCTGTAATCCTAGGTTACTGTAATGTACTAAGAGGTAGAATTGTTCAGGCTGATGCTTAAAGAAAAAATTATTGATCATTTGTATGCATTTCACTAGGTATGCCTCTTACGCCACAAGCTTTCATTCTATGCTTTCCTCAGTGTTATATCAGAAAATAAGAAAGTCAGCATAGGCCCTGGCTGGTGTAGCTCAGTGGATTGTGTGGGCTGCAAACCAAAGGGTCGCAGGTTCGATTCCCAGTCAGGGCACATGCCTGGGTTGTGGCCCAGGTCCCCAGTATGGGGCACGCAAGAGGCAATCACATATTGATGTTTCTCTCCTCTTTCTCCTTCTCTTCCCCTCTCTCTAAAAATGAATAAATAAAATCTTAAAAAAAAAAAGAAAGTCAACACAGTAGTGACAGAGTAAACACCAAGAATCTCATTCCTAAAAGTGAGAAAAAAACTAAAAAAATTAAATACTATATAAGACAATTTAATGACTCTTAAGAAATTACAACTTGGGGTGTTGAACACACAATGCAATATACAGATGATGTATTTTAGAACTGTATACCTGAGGCGTATATAATTTGATTAACTAATGTCACCCCAATAAAAAACTTTAAAAATTTCATTACAAAATTAAATTAAATTTAAAAAATTTAATAATTAAAATTAAATTTGAAAAAGAAATTACACCTTTCTTAATAAAAAAAGATCCTAAAGCAAAGCCTTTTATGATAAAGCTTTGAAAATTATCAATCTCAATATATTTTAATCATTAAAAGACTCATCAGAGGGCATTTTATTAATTGCCAACATTATTTAGAAGACTTAGATACTTTGATTTTAAGAGAGTTAAGATCAGCCCTGGCTGGGTGGCTCAGTTGGTTGGAGTGTCATCCCATACACCAAAAGGCTGAGGGTTCAATTCCTGGTCAGGACACATACCTAGATTGTGGGTTCGATCCCCAGTAGGGGCATGTACAGGAGGTAACCGACCAACGTTTCTCTCTCACACTGATGCCTTCCTCCCCTTACCCCCCACCTCTCTCTCTCAAATTAATAAACATATCCTCAGGTGAGGATTTTAGAAAATATATACTTTAAAAAAAAGAAAGTAAAAATCCAGGCTCCTTGGGAAAATACATTCCACAGTGGGGGCAGGAAATGTAAAATGAACCTGGAACATCTTATACCAAGTAAGATAGTTAATTTAATATGTCACATTAACTGAGTTATATGGTAACAAGAAATTTTGTCAAAGGTTATTCTGGGTGTATCTATGAGGGTGTTTCTGGAAGAGATTAACATTTGAATCTGTACACTGAAGAAAGCAGATTGCCCTCCCTGATACGGGTGAACCCCATTCAATCAGCCGAAGGCCTGAATAAAACAAAAAGACTGACCTTCCTGCCTCATAGCCTTTAAACTGGAACACTGGCTTTCCCTCCCTTCAGTCAAACTGAAACAATGGATCTTCCTGGGTCTTGAGCTGACCAGACTCTGGACTGAGACTATATCATCACTCTCCTGAGCCTCCAGCTTGTCAACTACAGATCTCAGAACTTACCAGCCCACAAACCTGCATAAGCAAAATCATTATAATGAATCTTTCTATAAATACACATATGTATCCTATTGGTCGTGTTTCTATGGAGAATACAGACTAATACACCAGAAAGTAAGAAAGCTATTAAATCATTAAAACCATGTCAAAAGGACTCAAGAGTCAACTTAAAGGGGTACCCACTGGCTAAAGATGGGACAACCTGAGTCACTTTCAAACCTGTAAGTTCACTATGACACTAGAAAAAAATTTACCTATGGTTACCAATGGATAATGCTAGGGAACCAACTCATTATTTTGATAACTAGTAAATAAAGGAAAAGAATCAAGGCATTACTTATCCTACTTTTTCTATATGAACTACTTCTTCATTTAAGGTAATAACTGAGGATGGGAAGTATCCATTAAGTTAAGTATTACAGATAATTAATGAAGGTAAAATGATAAAAAAATCACCACTTCACAAGCCCTACTAAATGTATAGCTCTAAACAATGAACATGAATGGCTACCAATATGAGCAAAGTGACAACCAGGAATTCCCTACTTCCAGATAAAAAGTACAAAAAGTCTAGAACTTCCGGCCAACATGGAGGGGTAAGTAATTATACTTTGTCTCCTCCCACACCCAAAAGGACAACAACAAATTTAAAAATAAAAATACCCAGAACTGACAGAAAATTGAAATGTATGGAAGTCCAACAAGCAGAGTTAAAGAAAAAACATTCATCCAGACCAGTAGGAAGGGTGAAACGGGCAGCCGGGCAGAGAGGAAGTAGCAAGGTGGTGGTCGGCGGACTGGGTCGGGCAAATGGCAGCTGGCAGACTGGGAGAGGTGGTGGCTGGCAGAGCGGGTGGTCCCACATTCACGTGCAGGTAAACCGGGAGGAACAACTGGGGAGCGAGACAGACCTCACAACTCAGGGATCCAGCGCAGGGAAATAAACCCTCAAACCTTTGACTGAAAACACCTGTGGGGTTGAGGCGGCAGTGGCAGAAACTCCCAGCCTCACAGGAGAGCTCGTTGGAGAGACCCACAGGGTCCTAGAGCGCACACAGCCCGCCCACCCGGGAATCAGCACCAGAAGGGCCCAATTTGCTTGTGGGTAGCGGGGGGGAAGTGACTGAAAGCCAGCAGAGAGTGGAGCAAGTGGCACTGTTCCCTTTCAGACCCCTCCCCCATATTCAGCGTCACAACGCAGCAACATGGTCTAACCCTAAGGCTCTGCCCCTTACTCTGTAACAGGTGAGCCGACACAAAAAAAATATGGCCCAAATGAAAGAACAGATAAAAACTCCAGAAAAAATACAACTAAGTTACAAAGAGAGAGCCAACCTATCAGATGCACAGTTCAAAACACTGGTAATCAGGATGCTCACAGAATTGGTTGAGTATGGTCCCAAAATAGAGGAAAAAGGGAAGACTATGAAAAGTGAAATAAGCAAAAATGTACAGGGAACCAACAGTGAAGGGAAGGAAACCGGGACTCAAATCAACGGTGTGGACAAGAAGGAAGAAAGAAACATTCAACCAGAACAGAATGAAGAAACAAGAATTCAGAAAATGAGGAAAGACTTAGGAACCTCCAGGACAATTTTAAAGATTCCAACACAGGAATTATAGGGGTGCCAGAAAGAGAAGAGGAAGAACAAGAAATTGAAAACTTATTTGAAGAAATAATAAAGGAGAACTTCCCCAATCTGGCAAAGGAAATAGACTTCCAGGAAGTTCAGGAAGCTCAGAGAGTCCCAAAGAAGTTGGACCCAAAAAAGCACATACCAAGGCACATGATAATTACATTAGCCAAGATTAAAGATAAGGAGAGAATCTTAAAAGCAGCAAGAGAAAAGGAGACAGTTACCTACAAAGGAGTGCCCATCAGACTGTCAGCTGATTTCTCAAAGGAAACCTTACAGGCAAGAAGGGGCTGGAAAGAAGTATTTGAAGTCATGAAAGGCAAGGACCTACATCCAAGATTACTCTATCCAGCAAAGCTATCATTTAGAATGGACGGGCAGATAAAGTGCTTCCCAAATAAGGTCAAGTTAAAGGAGTTCATCATCACCAAGTCCTTATTATATGAAATGTTAAAGGGACTTATCTAAGAAAATGAAAAAGGTCAAAAATATGAACAATAAAATGATGACAAACTCACAACTATCAACAACGGAACCTAAAAAAAAAATCAAAAACAAACTAAGCAACCAACTAGAACAGGAACAGAATCACAGAGTTGGAGATTGCATGGAGGGTTACCAGTGGGGAAGGGGAGGGGGAAAAGGTACTGGGAATAAGAAGCATAATTGGTAGGTAGAAAATAGACAGAGGGAGGTTAAGAATATTATAGGAAATGGAGAAGCCAAAGAACTTATATGTACAACCCATGGACATGAACTAATAAGGGGTAGGGGGAATGCGGGTGGGAATAGTATGCAGGAGGAGCAGAATAAAGGGGGAGAAATGGGACAACTGTTATAGCATAATCAATAAGATATATTTTTAAAAAATACAAAAAGTCTAAATCCAAACAAGTCTCTAAATCTAGGATGTTCAGCACAAGAATCACTAGTCACATGTGGCCAACTGCAGTGTAACCAATCAAAATTGAGATGTGATATAAGCATAAGATACCAAATTTCTAATATTTAGTACTAAAATATTAAATATATCAATAAATATATTGGTTACATGATGAAATGATAAACTTCGGATATGATGTATTAAATAAAATACATTAAAATCAATTTCATCTGTTTCTTTTTAGTTTTTTTAAACTAAATAACAGAAAAATTACAAATAACCAATGTGTGGCTCAAATTTATGGTTTTTATAATATTTATATTGGACAGGCTGCTATTGATATATTTACAAATTTTTACAAAATACTTGGAACAGAAAAACATCTTGACCACCACCACAGAGATCCAAACAAAATCCAAGCATCCAGGCTATGGAAATCACTAAAAATCAAAACACACAGTTTCTTCAACAACAACAAAATGACAGGGAAATGAAAAAGAAAGTAAGTGAGATAGAAGTGGAAAGTGTAGACTTAAAGAGTTAACATCAGGAAGAAGGCAAAGATGTCCCCTCTCTGAGCACTGCTTTTCCATATGGTACTGGAAATCCTACCTAATACAGTATGACAAGAAAAGATAAACAGATTACCAAGGAAAAATAGAAACTGTTCTTCTAAGCAAATGACATGATCATCTATGTAGAAAATCCCAAAGAACTGACCGAAAAAAAAAACCCCTCCTAAAATTAGTAAGCAATTACAGCAATTTTGCAGGACACAAGGTTAAAATACAAAAGTCAATCATTTTTCTATAAACTAGCAACAAATAAGTGGAATTTGAAACTAAAACACAATACCATTTATATTAGCATACAAAAAATGAAATATTTAGGTATAAATCTAACAAAGTATGTACAAAATCTATATGAGAAAAACTACAAAACTCTGATGACTGAATTCAAAAAACTAAATAAATGGAGAGCTATTCCATGTTCATGGATAGAAAGACTAAAAGGTTTTTGCACAGGAAAGGAAACCATCAATAAACAAAAAGACAACATACTGAAAGAAAGAAGATATTTGACTATAATACATCAATCAGGAATTAATATCCAAAATGTATGAAGATCTCATACAACTCAACACCAAAACACCAAACAATCCAATTAAAATATGGGCAGGGGACCTGAACAGACACTTCTCCAAAGAAGACATACAGGTGGCCCACAGACATATGAAAAGATGCTCAACATCACTAATCAACAAAGAAATGCAAATTACAACCACAGTGGTATCACCTCACACCTGTCAGAATGGCTACCCAATAAATCAACAATTAAATGTTGGCAAGGTTGTAGAGAAAAAGGAACCCTAATGCACTGTTGGAAGGAACGCATACTGGTGCAGCCACTGTGGAAAACAGTATGGAGGGTCCTCAAAAAATTAAAAATGGAACTGCCTCATGACCCAGTGATTCCACTTCAAGGTGTATACCCAAAGAACCCCAAAACACTAATTCAGAAGAATATATGCCCCCTTATATGAACCACAGCATTATTGATAACACCCTTATTTTAAGTAATGATACTTACAACCTTTCTCTCATACAACTATCTGCCATTAAAACTAGGGCTGACACTCATATCCCAGAGAAAGCTGAACTATTTGATGTAGCTCTACATGCATTTCAAAGATTTCACATATGCTGTTTTAATTAAAATTTGCTTAAAATTTAAGTTTAAAATATTTTAAAAGAATATTGTATTTAGGCAAAACAACCTAACTTAGATGTTGCCACATTTGTAAATGGTATAAAGCCAACATTCTGTCAGTGGCTCTCTTTGGGTGTCAAATTATGGGTACATACTTCTTTTGGCCATCTCTATACACATTTTTTCTGCAGTAACCAAGTAATTTTATGATAGGGGG
>VMDR010032074.1:0-11832 GCA_007922815.1 Macrotus californicus
AGTTCAGCAATAAGAAATAGGCTTCACTGAGGCCACATTTTCTTTTTTGAAAAGACTGGCTACCTTGGCAGACGAAATCCTCGTGCCTAGAGGAAAATTCCTCTTTGGACACTATTAAGTTAATTGCAAAAACATATAGTTGTAAATACTATTAACAATGTTTGTAACTAATATTTGTATACTATTTACAGTTGACCCAAACATTTATGTTGCTGCTATTATTTAAATATACTTAGTAATTGGTTTAAAATTTGAGGGTATGATCAGATCCATTTAATTAATATTAATTTCTTAATTACCTACCAGGTGACAAGTATGTCTTTAGTGGTGATCCAAAGTTTTCACAAATGGTAAAAGTTTGCAGGAAGATACACATTTATAGTTTCAATGTACTCACAGAGAATAATGGGTGATGAAGATAAATTCTGTTTATGGTCAATTTCATGGAGGAAATAGAACTTTCAGTTTTACCTTAAGGGATTCTCATACATTGGCTGTTTTATCTGAATAGCAGTTATATAAGAAATCATCTTCCATTTAAATAACTATAGCTCAGAATCCTTTTGAAAAAAATTTTGGTATTTACTGTAATCACATCGATGAACTGATGCGAAAGATATGGTGAAATTTTTTGACGAATTTTTCCCAGGTAGGAACTTAGAAAAGATAAGATATTTAGGTTCCTCCATAAGATCTCTTTAAGAAAGTACAAGACTCATGTCAAGGTTTAAAAATGAAAACAGGCCTTTACCTCCTTTTATTGTACTACAGAAACAAAATGAATGATATTAATCTTAAAATTCAGAAGGGTAAACAAGATATATTTTATATCAAAATTAAATATAGAAGTAGTGTGTGGTAGCCATTAGGAGTCTACACAAATGCCTCTGGTGTTAACAAAATTTCTTTTTTGTGCTCACATATTCATTTGTTTAAAAAAGAGGGGAGAGAATGATATTTATCTTACAGGGTTGCTGTGTGTGTTAAATGATTAAATATATGGTTTGACCTGGAGGATATTCCATAGCTATGCATAAAATTTCCGCATTTCTTTTTCAGCTGCTTTGCTACATGTTATATGAATAGGCAACATGTTGTATGAATAGACCATACTTCATTTAATCAACCAGGGCTGCCATTAGGTTGAATTCAACTTTTGGTGTTACAAACCATGTTGAATATATTAACCTGCCCCGTTGTCCCAGGATTCCTCACAAGTACTATTTTATCTTTTGAATATAAAGGCTGTTGGTCATTGGAGAGGGTCCAGGTAAACAGCCTATATGGCTATTTTCCATTTTACTACAGGGAATTGAAAAGCAAAGTAGGGAAGAAAGCCACAGAGTGGACACTCGGGCTGTCTAATTATTGAGGTCAGGCAGCACATTGCTGGAACCCCTGGAAGGCTGAGTGGCTGGGGTATGGAAAAATCCCAATTAGATGATTAATTTAGGTTCTGGGTGTGCTTTTAGCCTATGGCCATGCAGTCAGGGAAAAGAAACAATTACCTCTCAAACTGCCATGCTGGACTGATTAATTTTTAATTGAGTCTTGTTAAAAGCATGGAAAATTGTGACATATATAACCTGGAGAAACAGTCCTGAGCCAGTGGGAGCCACTCTTCTCCCTGTAGGAACCCACAGATTTAACCAGAGAGGAAAGTGATTCGGAGAGAACCTGGAGGCGGGCTTGTCAGTGATGTGGAGAGGACGCGGCTAACTTGGACAGAACGCTGGACTTGAAAGTAACGTCAAAGGGACAACTGGGTTTCCTTTTGGTCCTTTATAGTCAGGCTGCTCCATAGGGCCTTGCTGTTCAGTGAGCCCTTCATATCACATGCTGTCTAAAATGAAAACATTCCTTAAATCTCATTGCTATCTAGAAAATTCAGATTAGGCTGGAGCTCTAATCCTTTATTTTTCTTTGGCTCTGCAAAGTAGGTTGAGAAAGAGAGAAAGTGAGGGATGCCTCACCCTCAATGAACATTCAAGCTGGACATTTTAGTCTAGGCTGAGAAACAAATTGACTATTGGAGGAGAGGTATGGAGGAAGCATGGGCCAACTTTAAGGGGAATGTAGATTTATACCAGGATGCTACAAAGCAGAAAGAATCCTCACAGGTCCTGCTGGAGCTTTTGAGTTTTCTAAGGTTTGGTGGAGGTAGAATCATTAGTTAATGGGGTTCATCTTTAATGAGCATCACTAAACTGAAGAAAATCCACTGAGCCTTTAGTATATGTTATGCATTTCTGGTTCCCTAGAAATCTCAGGGACTAAAGAGTGTCTGTGAATAGATTCATAAACTCAAATTATTTGCATTGATCCATCGTAAACAATTTTATCTGAGTTAATCAGCGTTATTTCCTTTTGAGGCCATTTCCTCTTAAATCTCTGATTAGTATCTTTAATTTGATATCAATGAGACTAATAAGTGACAAGAGGTATTTGTTGGCTCATTAAAATTTCACCCTTTTAAGTCAGGATCAAGCCAGTGGTCTAGCAGAAGTTATAGAATCGTGTGAAACAGCCCTCATTTCAAGATGAGCACATACAAGAATGTCTGAAATATTAAAAATGACGAAGTGCTAACTATGATCAGTTAGATGACTGTTGAAGAGTATCCACTCCCTTCTCTAACTTCCATGGCAGGAATGCACAGCCAAGGAAATTGATTTTGGGCATGGTTGGAAGAGTATATATACTTCACCATCCTTCGAGCTCAGCCTCTGACTTCCTTGGGCCAATAGGATTAGTAGAAGTGACATGATTCACGAGCATGGCTGGGGTTTGCTCCCTGGCTCCTCTGCCCTGGCTAGACCCCTGCTCCATGTAGGCTGAGAGGAACTAGGAGAAGATCCAGACTCAATTTGCATTTCGTACTGCCCAGTTGAGCTTAGCCTTGAGATCAGCCTAGATAGTCAATTCCCAGCCCACCAGCAGATATACGAGCAAGACTAAATACTAACCACTACATGCCTCTAAACTTTTACAGTGGTATGCTTTGTAAGAACAGACAACGATATACTAGCGAAATTAGTGTTAGGGATATGACAGTTGTACAAACCACATTAGCGCTCATCTTAGGATTTGTAAGCAATAATACAGGTTTTAACCATTTAAAGAGAATAGCTCCATGTTATGTTTTCTCCGCTTGCAGCTGGAGCTTACCTTGTATCTTGGACAAGTCACCCAGGCCTCTTATGTCTGTTTCTCCCTTTAAGGAAGAAAGATATTACTTGCCACCTACCTTACCCCAGGGGTCATAAATTAACAGTTGAAAAACTCTTTGAGATCTCCCATGAAAGGTGCAATTTAAGCAGAAGCATGCCTATTATTTATTTTTATTATCCATTTTAAAATTGAATACTTAGAGCAAATAGATTTTCCAGCCACCAAAAAGGAAGTCTCTTCTATGCCACAACATATTATGTATTGGGCACTCTCCAACTATAGGCTATATTTCCCATTTATAGCACTAATTTAGATGTTTATGGGTCTGTAAATGTATTCCATTTCTCCTGGGGCTTCTGAATACCTATAAGAGTCTCATATTTTGGAACCCTAAATGATGCCATGGGCAAAGTCTAAAATAAGGGAACAAGAAAGGCAGGGAAAGAATTGGATAACAAGGGAGACACTTTTTAAAAAATAAAACAATTTTAAACTCTCAGAATTACTCTGCTGTGTAGTCCAATTGGTGATTATTGTTTCTCCCTCGTGTTACAAATGATCGCTTTTATATTGAGCTTCTCCTGCATGCTCAGCACAAAACTGTTTGTGGAAGAGGACACAACCACAGTGACAGATCACATGTGTAAGCCTTCGCTCTGGGGGGCTAGGCACTGTGCTGGGCGCTGTTTAGTGAGAAGCACATTTACTTCTCTCACTAACCTAGTGAGATCGGAGCTATTATGAACCCAATTGCCTTGGCCAAGGTCAGAAAGAAGTGGAATCAGGGTTTGAATCCAGATACTTCATTTAGGGAGAGAGCCCAATGTCTTCATTATTATGCCATGCTTCATAGTGGTTGAGGCGGTCTTTGCTTACAACGTCTGGGGGTGATGAGACCCGAATAAAAAGAGCATAAGATATAGATGAGTGTCTATACTGAAAGTCATGGTGATGCCCACGAGGTGACTGCAGGGAAAGAATTAGTCTGGGAGAACATGAAAATCGGAGCCTGACGTGACATTTCCAGTTTATCTTTGGCCTTTGCTTTAATTTTGTGATTTCTGTTCCAAACCTGGTGTAGATAATCAAGTTTTTAGTCTGAACACAAAGTAAAACAGCTTTTTTTTTTGATGGGCTATCTGGAATCTTCTATGCAGTGATGTACCATAGAATGATTACTTAATTATTGTTCTCACTCATAAAGACCTGGCTGCTCGTAATTGAAAAGATGGCATTGTGAAGACTAGTTGGATGAACAAACACATATTAACATAAAGATTGCAATCAGAGGAAAAACCACGGATGAAGGACTCTTTCTAACCTGGATTCCTACATCGGGCCCTACTTTATGTCAAGTTGTAGAAGGCAGTCTCTTTTTAAGAACTTGAAAATTCAAATGACAATTTCAAAAACATCTCCTTGACACTGAAATCCCCAAGTGGAGGGGTAATATTTTCATCATTCTCATCTATCTTCTAAAATTTTAGACTTGACAGAAGAGGTTTCTTCTAGACATCGAGGTCCCCACACAGTATGGAATAATTCTAAACGTGAGTCCCTTGCTATGCCCCGGGGGCTCATGCCATTGTTAGCTACTCTTTCCATTTCCAGGGGCTAGGCCGAAGCCAACTGCTTAGGCTTCCCATTGGGGTGAAAAATCCCAGCTCTGGCACTGTGTTAGATTGGTACATATCATGTCATGTTAAAAAAGAAAAAAAATTTTTGAGGAGAAATTTTAAACTCTTCTGTCAATCAGCCATTGATGAGTTACCACCTCTACACAATGGTGTGTAAAGAAATGGCGGCTTCTGCTCCTCCTGGATGCTGGGCTTACCGTCAAGTCCTTCAGAGCAGGGTATCCAAAGCAGGATGAGCCACTGCCCTCACATGGGCTTGTAGAGGCAGGTGAGAGAGTGGATGGAGCTGGAAGTCTATTCCTTCTTGCTCTGAGTCCTGTTTCTGTCACTTTCAAGCTGTGTGATTTGGGGCAAGTTACTCAACTTTTCTGTGACTCAGTTTCCTCAGTTATATAACCTGGATATAATACATGTGGTTTTTTTTTTTTTTTTAGGGATATATATCATGGACTACATGGGAAGTGAATAACACCTTCTTTCCAGTTTTTCCTCCCTCCTTTTCTTTCCTCCATCCATCTGTCTGCACACTGTGCTCATCAATCTTATATCGAGATAAGTGCTTGAAGAGGTTGTGGTTAAACTAGGAGAAATACAATGCTGAGGAAGTAGCTCAACCCACCACAGGGCATCTCAATTTTTCTCAGTTCTTCTGAACATCATGGAGTACATATTATGTTAATGTAGGTCTGTATATGAAAAAAACATCTTTTGGGAATCTAGAGGGCTTTCTTTTTATTTTTTTAATGACTCCATAGAGAAGAAGAGCCGGCAGAAAAAAGAAACCTATATATTTTCTTCTCTCAACTCCTACCAGCTGGATTGTAAATTGGGAAAGAGATTGTTAGATCGTTCAATAGCCCACCTAATGCAAGAATCCTCCCAGCACCATCTATCCCTGGCAGGTGTGAACCAGCCTTCACTGAACACCCAACAGGGAGCTTAATGTCTACCTCTCACGGGAGTGCATAGCTGGCTTCAAACACTGTAAATTCTCCCCTCTGCTGAGCTCAAATCTCTCCCATAGCCTCTTCCTTTTAGTTGTCTCAATTCTGTGCTTTACTGGCCACAAAGAACTAGTTCCTTCCCTGAGGAAAATCCAACATCTCATAAGTAATGGCAAACGTGGCTCTGAAGAAAGAGGACTTATTTATGTTTCTGTAGAAAATAATAATGGTACTTATCCAGATTTCTTTACCAGACACCTTAGCAAATTGTGCCTTCCAAGGCAGACAGCTAAATCTTTTGGTGGTGCCAGGTTGTGTTGGTGCCACACTGAAAACCACCACGTGCTTCATAAAGGGGGTGATCTAATGAGTTTATTTCTCTGCCCAGGTTCCAGACGGGGCTATTGAGTGACTTCATTGCAATCAGTATTGCTGACTAATGCCTGTATCAACACCTACCGGCGCTTCAGTGATTTTACGTTTAGTTTGATTTCTCCAGACAGAACTTTTCCACATCATTGGAACTAATTGAGGTAATGGAGAAATTATTCTGGTGCCAGAACACTCTTACTTTCTTTCGCCCACTTCCCCCCTTGGTATTGAAAGACAACAATGCTCACAGTCTCTCAGTGTTTCTTTACAGCAAAAAGGGGGAGCTTGAGCGTGTCACCGCTGCACCCAGCCTGCTCCTGGACAATTAAGGCTGGAAATCAGACTGTGGTCTCCATCTTTCTTTGCTCCCCAAGGCTGCAGGCTCCCGCACCGTCGCCGGGCCGTGCTCCTGCGCTGCTTCTTGGTGGGGATTTGAGAGTCTCTTCTGTTGTTCTCTAGACTGGCCACAAGAAATCTTCTAATATTTGCTAAAACAACTAGCAGATGGAAACAAACATTTATGAGAACATATTCCACCTTAATTATATGCATTGTCTGCCAATGTTTATAGCGTCTCAGAGGGAGTTTGGAGGTAAGACGGAGCTGGCTAAATATGGTTTTGATTACAGGGATTTGAATCAAAGGTGGAATGATGCCTTTTACCAATTCCTCCCCTCCACATGCACACTTCATGTCCCTTACTCAAGAAGGTTGGACAGACCGTCCCCCGGAGAGCGTGGCATACTGAAAAGTCCCTAGCTTTGCCCATACCAACAGTGAGGAGCTCAGTAAGCATTTGGGGTTTAATTTTGGTAGACCACAGTGAGCTTTTCCAGTGAAGGGCCCTGTCTGGTTTGGATTTAGGGAGCTATTCCACAGTGTGGGAGGGTGGGATGGCCTTTCAACAGTTCTCAAGTCCTCTGCTTGGTGTGTGAAATGTTGTTGGTTCATCAGCACGGCTGGGAGGGCCATTGAAGATGAGTGGGAAATGTGCAGTCCACTCGAGATTGGAGGAAAGAATCTAATACATTCTAAATAATAATTACTTTAATAATAATATTTGGCTTGCATATTGTGCCCATATCCCTTTCTCTGCATTTTCTTTCTCTTCCTAGTTGCCAGTCTTACAACTTTTTCCTTATTGATCTGTCCATCTGAGGTGAGTAGCAGACAGGATGCGATTTGAGCAACAGACTGCAAATTTATTTGAATAACCATTGGTTGGCAGCTCTGGTCAGCATTTTGGAAGCAGTGCCTATTAGCGTGCAGAGCTGAAATGGGTGTTTTGCATTACTCGTTGATTTTATTTCTCCATGTCACCTCTGACCCCTTTTGCAAAGTTAATTGAGAGTTGGCCTTTTTCAAATTGACTGCAGGAAATTGACCTTTGTGTTCACGCTATGTTAGGAAAGGCCTGGATGCAGAGCAAATCAGGAGGTGAAATGGGAATGATCTGGCCCTTATAGGCAGACTCTGGCACTGTGGGAAACAGTCCCAGATTCCTGGGTGTGGTCACAGGGGCCATGGTACCTGCCGAATTGTTGCTGTAGAGCATCAAACCATAAATCGGAAAATCCCATTTTAATTTGCATTCCACTTGGATGGCTCAAAAATATTTCAATCTGAAAGTACCTTTTAAATTAATGTCTACTATGTTGATTCTGCTTTAGTTGAACCCTGTTTCCCCATCTTTTACCACTGGTAGAAATGGCTCTTTGACGCCACTTATACAGATACCTAATGCCAGGGGCTGTCTGGTAGGTAAGTGAATCTGTCACTTTGGGAAGAGGGGAGGGCAATTTGGAAAGAAAATGCAAGCATTTGGACCTCCATAATCTTGGGTTCAAAATTGGACTCTGCCACTCATTCATTTTCTGAGTTTCCTTTAGGAAAAGTATGTTAAACCCTGAATCTTAGTGAGTTTCTGTAAAATGGGGCACTTGGCAAAAATTAAGATCATGTGAGGGTTAAGTGAGTATTTTTATGAACTCAGCACCTCGATGTTCAATACCTGTCCTTACTCCTTCCGTGTTTCTCTTCCAGTGCCAAAGGGGAGAGTCAGGGGCCTGCCCTCGGGAAGGTCACAGTCTCTGGGAGCTGAGAGCTTCCTTACACTTTCTGGGACAAGGAAGAATCTCGGTTAAACCAGCAGTGTTTGAAATGCAAGAGCAAATGAATTGTTATTTTTAACTAGAAAGCCGGCATGTGCAATAGCTTCCTAGGTCTCACAGCTGGATTAAATAATTCTGGGTCAGAATCTAGATTTCATGGTCTGGTGCTCAGGTTAGGTTGAGCTCCCCAGCAGGGTGTCTGATTCCCTGCCTGATTCCAGACAAATACCCTCTATCTATCTCCGTCTTAATTTTTGTTTGTTTTACCTATAAAATTGATATTGCTATACTTTTTTATCCTCAGGAATATATATATAAAACCAGATAAAATATGTGAAGTTGGCATACAAAGATATGTATTCATAAGTTTATTCTAATTTTATTCTTGAACTTGGGTGCAGAGAATTAAGTTGCTTACTATTCCAGCAACTTAATTATATCGACAAATTCTTCTAAGTAAAACAAAACAACACGAGGCAGTCTTGGAGGAGTCTTCAGATTCAAATACAGTGACCCCAACTTGATAGATGTTGAGTGGAAATAGAATGAGTTCTTTCCTATTGAAAGTACTTGGGGAAGGGAGGCAGGGAAAGAAGATCCAGAGTAAAGTGAGATCATTAGCTGCATTATGGAAACACGGGAAGTTTTAGAGACACATGGAGAAGCCTAGACCTGGGTTCAAATTTTGCTTCTTTCACTTTCTGTTTATCAGTTACAAACTTTCCTAACCTCAGTGTCTTAGAACCACCACAGTTATATATAGGTCAGCTGGACAATTCTGCTGAGTTTGGCCAGGTTATCTGATCTGCGCTGGGCTTGCTCAGGGGTCCACTATCAGCTTGCAGGTCAGCCAAAGTTGGGTTGGTCTAGGATGGCCTCACTCCCATGCCTGAGTTTGACCTGTTGGCTGGGGTGATGGATGTGGCTGGGATGTTGTCTCTCACTACCCAGCATCCTAGCCTGACCTTATTGATGTGGTAGCAGGAGGGCTGCAAGAGAGAGAGAGGTGTCCAATGGATTTCAATGTCACCATATCACATCTTCCACATTCTGGTGGCCAGGAAAAGTCATAATACCAACTGAGATTCAAGGGGTAGGGAAGCAGATTCTATTTCTTGATATGAGTCACATTGCAAAGAGTGTGGATATAGGGAAGGGTGGAGAATTGGGTTGTTTTTGTAACTGCCATACTAATCTGTGCACTTGAACTAGTTTCTCCATTTCCTGAAAGGTAGCAAGTACCTCACAGGACAGTTGTGAGGATCAGAGACACATGTAAAACCCTGGGTATTGTGTAAAAACTATAGGTAGATACTACCCATAGTAGCCATTATGATTTTCCCCTTCAGTTACACAAAACTGACATTTTTGGTAATATACGCCACTGCAGAATGATTATAAATACATATAAAATAATATTTGTAGGATTTATGAAATCACATAAAGTACATATAAAATAAAGAAAATAATTTTAAAAAATCAGTGAAATCACTATCTATCCAGCTCTAAGTACTATAAACCCATAGACTACTTCAAAATTTCTCATTTTTTGCTTTAACTATTCGTATCTGCTTGAATAGATTGGTCTTGCTTCACTACCCATAGGTTAGCTGCTGCTTCCCTGAGCTCCACAGGAACTACAATGTCTAAACTGGACACTCTGCCTGTCTACTTTCTCCTGAGCTGTGTGTACCCACCCACTGATCAACTGGGAGCTTGTTATGTTTACTTGTTATTTCTTTCCTTTGCCTGTTTACGACTGGATCTACCTGTAACAATAACTCGAGCCGATATGTCTCCAGATTCCCGTTGCGCTTCCGTTTTATCCACTCTGTTGGCGGTGCTGGAGTAAATTCCAGCTCTGCTGCTCAAAGCTTCCAGGGGCTTCCAGTCACCTTTGGGAGAAACCTGGATTCCTGAGTGTGAGAAACAAGGCTCCTCATTGTCTCCTCTATCTGCTCATTGACTCTGACTCTCCGCTTTACATTCTTTTCACCCCAAACAGTGCAGACCTCTGAGACACACTGCGACTCCTGCACGTCCTGTGCCTTGGGCCCGGAAGCTCCACCCGCCACATCTTCATAGCCAGTCCTACTCATTAAAGTTTGGCTTGATTATGACATTATCTATTCTGTTGTACATAAGCCTCAATGTGTGAGCCACACAGCTTTCTCTGATATGCATCAAATCTATTATAAATAGCACGTCTCACAGGGCGGTACTGGTTTGTATACATGGGGTTGGCTGAAAAGTTTATTTAGTTTTTTCCATGTGATGGCTCTAGCGGTGCTTAGTTGTCTTCAACGTCATTTGAAACGATTTTGTCAGATTGTATTGTGACAGCTGTCATATCAGTGGGCATTTAAAAAAAGAACTTAATCAAAATTGGTAAATTTCTGTGCAACCATTTTAATACTGAAGATGGAAGAAAATATACAAATATTTTCAGTATATTATGCTTTATTATTTCAAGAAAGGTAAAAACACAACTGAAATGCAAAAAGAGATTTGTGCAGTTTGTGTGTCTGGAGAAGGTACTGTGATTGATGGAACATGTCAAAAGTAGTTTGTGAAGTTTCTTGGTACAATTGACATTTTGGCCAAATAATTCTTGGCCGTGGGGTTGTCTTGTGCACTGGAAGATGTTTAGCAGCTCCCCTGGCCTCTACTCACCAGAAGCCAATAGTGGGACATAGCTGACATACTCAGAATATCCAAATCAATAAAGTTAATGGAGAAAATGAAAAATATGTCTTTTACTTTACGGAAAAAACTAAACAGACTTTTTGGCCAACCCAATATTGCTACTACTAGACCCCGCATTTATCAAATGAGGGTCAGAGTCATGGTCATTCAGTTACTGAAAAAGCGTTTGCCAAGTTTCTCTTGCATAGGGGCGGGCCTGGCATTTGACACTGAAAATGAAATGAATGAGTGAGGGAACAATCTGCAGCCCCTCCCATCCAGCCTCCCAAAGCTCTTCATCAGAAGAGATGGTGAGGGTTAGAAATGCTGTTTGAAACCACAGAACAGAGGAAGGTGGTTGTCCCACATGGGCATAATTATGCCTTTCCCTCATGATATTTTCTTATATCTTGGGGTTTATGGAGAACAGAAATGAGGGCCTCTCAGCAAGGACTTACCAAATAAATGATCAGATCTGAGGAACTGTAAGTACCTGGAGAAGCCCAGGACTTAACGGTGTAGTCATTCAACGCCATATCTAATGCATTCCGACTCTTTGAAATACGAGAAATTACCCTAGATGTAGATTGTGAAGGAATATAGGGAAAGATTCTAGTAAAGAAGTGCAAATTAAAACCTTCACCTCTTTTGCAAATAAACGATTTTAGAAGAATAGATAACACTCAATGCTGGCAAGGCTGCTGTGAGAACTGTTATTTCATATCCCACATGAGAATATGAACTGGTGCCCTTTGGCGATAGGTACTAGTATCTGTGTTACATAACACAGCAGTCTATGTCTAGGGTCCTGTAAGAATGAACCCAAAAAGGGAGCAGACAGCAAGGTGTGTTTGCATTGCTCATTTGTGTGGGATTATACAATGAATTTTAGTCCAGTCAAGAAAATGGAGT
>VMDR010032075.1:0-11433 GCA_007922815.1 Macrotus californicus
GGTGGGGGGAGGAGATGAGACAACTGTGATAGTATAATCAATAAAATATATTTTAAAAAAAAGGGAAACAAGACAAGATAAAGGTTAAATATGAGAAATGCAGATTTTTAAACTATAGAGGAAAGACATGAATCTATATGTAAGTAATTATACAGATAGGAAACCAAGGGTGATGGACTTACATACAATGTAATTAATCTAAGATTATCATGTTCTAAATCTATTTGTAGCTAAAGCATTTACAATTCAATTAATTAAGACACAAAACAGAATTATATGTTCATAATTCCAAAACTCCAGTTTCACACAGTATGATATGAACCTTCAGAGATTTGGAACACTAAGCTAAAGCCTTTTCAGATAGAAACTGTATAAAATGAGTCTACATTATAAGAATGACTTCCAGGTGTAACAAATAATGTCATGTAAATATGCAATACATTACTTATCTAAAATTATCAACCAAAATGTTAAGGGAAATCAAAAGAACTTTGGTCTATTTGCCAAGTAATATTGTGTGATGAAGTTCCATGCTATATGCTTTAATGACCTAAAATTTGTTTTGTAACCCGATTGCAGAAAATTATACGATGACATGATACATTGCATACAAGTTCTGGTAAATCACATATAATAAATGGAAGCCCAAATTTATAATGACATTTATGATGCTTTATGTCCATTATTTGGTAACAAAGTACTTTTGTGACTCCCTACTAAATCTGTTCTCATATATTAATGTTTTATGTACATACACACATATATTAAATATAATATACACAATTAATATCTACTACTTATAATAATAATGTAAAATAATATACTAAATGTGTAGATATTTAACATAAATCATATTCAAAAATGTGTTTTTAATATTACAATTTGAATCAAGATACCTTTCAGAACACAGTATATATATCTAAAAATTAGATCATAATTTTACATGTTCAAATAAATACAAATTTATTTTTTCGGAAAAAAAGGGAACATGAAGCTAGAAGTCAGTCACACCATTCGGCTCTTTAAAACTTTTCAAGCCTTCCCATGCTCTTACCCTCCGGCTCTCTCCTGTCTGGGACCTTACTCTCACAGCACTTCCTCCCCGGATTTTCTTACCTCAACCACACTGGCCTCCAGCCGGTTCCACACACACCTCAGGGCCTTTGCACTTGCTGTTTCCTTAGCCTAGATAGTCAACTCTTCCCGTGTTCATTCTAATGCTTTGCCTCTGGGCTCAACTGTCGCCTCCTTCCCAAGGCTTCCCTGGGAAATTTACTTAAAGTTGACTCCACGTTGACTCTTTACAACAACATCCTGTTCATTTAATATCAGAGCTTGTGACCATCTATTTGTTTACTTATTTATCATCTGTCTCCTTCTATGAGACTATAAATTCCACAAGGACAGAGAAATTACCTGTCCTAGACCCACCAAAGTATCTGAAACCCAAGAAGCACTCAATAAATGTTTGTAGAATAAATGAATAAGGCATATTTTTTAAAGCTAATTATTTGGGGACTCTGTTACTGTTTTGAAAAAAATTTTGGCAGGCTATAAAGGGCAAGAATTTGCATGTTGATTTGCAGCTGCTGTGCGGCCTGTTTTCCTCTTGCTCTCACGTGTGACTTCTCACAGTAACAGTTCCTCTGTTCTGAAACAGGCAGCATCAAAGGAGAAAAGAGGGAAGATTTTGTTTTTTGAACATGAGATTTCATGAGAGTGAGGTGCCGATATGAGAATAACACCAAGAAAGAATCTTTATTGAAAAAGCCAGTGTTCAGAACAACGTATACAGTTTGCTACTTCTCGTGGCAAACAAATTTGGGGCGGGGGAATATAGTGCACACCTAGTTGTCCCACATGCAGAGAAACTGGAAAAAGGACTGAGAGTTGGTAGGGCGAGGACTGCTCCAGGCAGATGGAGGACAGAATTTGGGAAATTTCTCACTGTATGTATTTTTATGCTTTTAGGTTTTGAGCCATTTTATAATGTTACTGGTTTAAATCACTAACTACAATTTAAATTTTAAATATTTTTAAATAAACTATTAATCTTAAATTAAATTTTAAACAAACTGAACTTTTTCATTCTATGACTATGCTGTGACTTCCCTTTTTTAATTTTAAACAATGCTTTTTTAAAATGCATTTACATAGCCAGATAAGACTCACCATGGAGTGATACCACTGCCTGCCAAACGGGGAAAAAGCTGTTCAAGCTACGTGGGTCTCACATTCCTACTAAAACTTAGTATTTAGTGTTCGAAGGGCTGCCAAGCTGTCCATGGTACCTGCCTTCATCTCTCACTCACTCTCACCTTACTGCGCTCCCAGCCCCTTACTCAACCCTTGTTTCTCTTGCTTTCCGGTGAGCTCTTGACTTGCCAAGGGCATTTCTCTGGGGACTTGTCCACCTCCTGTTTTTAGGCCAGAAAGCTTCCGCCTCAGATATCTATCTACGTGACACAGTGCCACCTTCTCAGTAAGGCCCACCGAACCACCCCATTTCAAACTACACACTGTCCCACACTCCTTAGCTTCTCCCTGCTTCTCTTTCATCTTTAAATAAGACAACAGAAAATCATCTGCCCTCTTGAAAATAAAGCAGGGACTTTTGCCTTGATGCTCAATAACTATTTGTTGAATAAATGAATAATGAATGAAACTCAATGTATCCAAAGTAGAACTCCTTTCTCCTCTGCCCAAGCCTCAAACACACCAATTCCCCCTAATCTAGCCTTCTCCCTTTGTTCCCTGTCCCTAGACATATCACCATTGTCTGAGGCTGAAACCTAGGAGTCACACTCAAACTTTCCCCATTCCACCCCTTGAACTAATGAATTGCCTACCTCTGCCAATTCTCTCTTCTTGATAGCTCTCAATTTCACCTCCTTCCTTCTACTTTGATTTTCAGGGTGGTCTCTCACTTGACCTGGGGTAATAGCCCCCTAGCTGTGTTGTGTCCTATCCTCAGGCAGGAGAGCCTCCAACCTGTCGTTCCCTGCCACAGACACCATGCGGTCATCTGACGACAGCGCTCATCTATGATGAACACTTCAAAGCTCCCCATTATCTATGAAACTGCTTTTTCACTATTTGTTAAAATCTCCCAGAGACATTTTTAACTTACTATTCATGGGTCCCATCATAATTGTATCTAAGCCAATTACATTACCCCCAGGAATTCTAAGAATCACTGATCTACAAGGTACACTCTAAACCTCTGCAGATGATATACAAGGCCTTTCATAATCAAGTTTTATCAGCAGCCTTTAAGCCTCATTTCTCCTGCCTCCAGATACACTTGAACCAAACACATAATTTGCTATCATGCTATTCTCCCATCTTTGTCTTCCCATGTGTCCCCACTCACTTGGCGATGTCCCTATGCATTGCTTCTGGTTTGCAGAAAGCATTGCACTTGTCTGTTCTCCTCAGGGGCTTCTTCCCTTACACTCCTGTG
The DNA here is from genome assembly GCA_007922815.1 of Macrotus californicus. NCBI lineage: Eukaryota > Metazoa > Chordata > Mammalia > Chiroptera > Phyllostomidae > Macrotus > Macrotus californicus. The sequence goes on from VMDR010032075.1 coordinate 3,464, forward strand.
TACCCTGTACTTTCCTCGGTGACAGCAGTTGGCTAGAGTTGTGAGCATGAAAATATTTGTTGACAATGACTGGTTGAAATCAATCACCCAGCTATTAAATAAGTGATAGTTTCTGCAATCATCAAACAAATCACTCAGTTTTTCCTTTTGCGTTCCAATTCGATAAGGCAATGTTAAAGCAATCAGTCGATGAATCACTCTACCTATACAGGCATACCATGGAGATGCTGCGGTTTCGGTCACCACAGCAAATAGAGTACCACAATAAGGAGAGTTGTAATCTTTTTGCTGGGGGAGGGGTTCTGCTTTTGATTTGGAAACACACACACACATACACACACACACACAGATCAGTGAAGCACAATAAAGCGAAGAACAATAAAACAAGGTAATGCCTGCACTTTAAGAACTCTATTACATATGGTACCCCGGTGTAACATAGAAACAGCTATGAAACCTTAAGCTTTGCATGAATACACAACATATTTTTCCTAAGAATGTTTTAAAATCCATTTTGAATTTTTCTTAAATAGGAAGGAATACTATACAAAAATGAAACCGAGGCCATGAGAAAAGATACTGTGGTTGTGAGCAATGGCCTGATATTCACTTCAATCCAGTGACTGGCTCTTTGGAATAGATGTACAAAGAAATGCCAAAGTGTTGATTACTTTACTATGGTTTTCCCAAAGGAAAATAAAACGAAAAGTAGTTTATTAGAAATGGTTGAAAGTGAATTGGCTGTCTGCAAACAGAAAATTAAGACAAGGATGCGCACAGTGGGCTAAGCCCCAGAGCCCCGTTAGAATCACTGACGTGGGAGGCTTCCTACGCCACCACGCTACAGGCCTCCCCCGGGACAGATTCTGATCTTCTGGGCCAGAGGTGGCTTTCAGCCGCAGGACTTCCCAAAGTGCCCGAGGGGCCTCCACGGTGCAGTCGGGGTCGGGAACCTCTAAATCGGCACCTTCCCCCACCGCTGAGCCTGTCCTTCAAAGAGCACCTGCAATACACTCTTTCCAATCAATGCTATTTCTTTCCCATGAAGGGAAAAAAAAGAATATGAACACTGCTAACTGGGAAATATCAGTAACACTGAAGTTATATCAGAATTATTGTGTGTCAGCCTTATTCTAAGAGCTTCTAACACACTGACCTCTTCATTCTCCACCGCGGCTCTGGACGGTCGGCACTGCTGTGTGCTGTTCTGCCTCAGAGAAAATAGCTACAAATGCAGACTGCTCGACACTGTGGGACATCTTGCCAGCGCCGCATGTCCCTCTGCTCACTCGGTCTTCACAGTAGTTCTCTGAGGTAGTGCTGTAGCCAGGTCCCCAGTAGGGGGTGCTCAAGAGACAACTACACATTGATGTTTCTCTTCCTCTCTTTCTCCCTCCCTTCCCCTCTCTCTAAAAATAAATAAATAAATAATCTTTTAAAAAATTTTGATCTTTCAATATTTTAATATATGCATACAAACTTTACCTTAAAATTAAATATGTATAGAATAAATTTAATAAACATGTAATTTTATATAATTTATAAGATGCTTACATAATTATTAAGTTTATGAAAACAGACATTCCTAATATCAGCTCAGCAGCTAGGTAACCACTTTGCTAACTTGAGGCCACACTGGAAGGCATTCTTTGGGGCCTGACTCTGCTCCTCAGGGACATAAGGAACATAACTTTCAAAATTACAAATGGTGAGTAAAGATTTTACAATCTCAAAAAATTAAGACATCCATTTTATTAACTACCTCCAAACAGTGCCCGCTGAATTGTTCTCAAATATTATTTTGATTCAGTTAATTTAGAAACTTGTAACATACTGATTGTACCATAAATGTCCAACATCATTGCAAAAAAAGGTCACATTAAATGTTATGTAATGACTCAAACTGATTCATATGCAGTTAACTAGAGAATTGTTTAATGCGACAGTAAATGAAGAGAACATCAGAACTCTGAGAAACTACCGCTCCGCAGTATTTCAGTTTACTCCGGTTGGCCTATGGTTCATTGATATCAAATAATGACTCCTATGACTCAGGACACTGATTTTTTAAATTTCAATTAAATTTATGTTTAGCTCAAATACCTTATTAAAAGTTATAATTTTGTGCAAAAGTACATGCTATAATCAAAGTAAAATGTAGTATGTTTATATGATAGATTTCTTTGGATGTTGAGCACTAATTCACTAGGTAGAAAAGAGATTGAAATAAATGTTTCTCAAAACAGCCATTTGGAGACCAAGACAAAGAAAGTGGAAGTAGAACATTGACTTGGAATCTTTTCAGAAAATCAGAATCCTTATGCTCAAAGATGGAGAGTATCCAAGGTTTATAAACTAGTATGAATATCTCTGTTGTCATGGAGCTTATTCCATATTGCATAAAAGCATCGTGCAGACTTAGCATTTTTCACAACTGCTGGAAACCGTCTTCTTGGAAAGCACACACGGTCACCGTCCAGGGCACAGGGCATCAGTGAACAACGGAGACGAACCAGCTGAGGCTGCACAGAAGGGAAAACCATGCCATGTTTCTCCTTCAACTTGGAGAGTTGCAGTTTTATTTTGTGCAGTCACGGAGACAGTGTGGTGGGAGAGAAATGTCCTAAAACCGACGCATGATGATTCCAACTGCACGTGGAACGGGGCAGGGAGGTGTGAGAAGCTCCCTGCCTTCAGTCAAGTTAAAACCACATACACTGAATCAGAACCAAGGAAAGAGTTTTGAAAGACTGAATTTTAGATCAAAATCCCAGAGTGATACATTCCCGTAGATATGAATATACTTCTTCTGCATAAACTATGTTCATGACATGGTAAAATTAGCATTGCAGAAGAGGGAAGCCCATAAGTATGAGGAAGAAGCTAAAAGGATATGCAATAGCCCTGTAAGAACGGCATATATATTTTAACCTTGATGGTTATGTTATGAAGAACTTTCACATACTCAAAGTTTTATGATGTAACTCGCTGGAATTATAAGCCCGGGGAAACACTTCCAGAACATATCCTTTTGTGAAATAATGGAATTTTCTGGGGTGTTTATATCCTGTAGGGGGCCAAGATTAGACATAAGACATTTTGAATTTAACTCTTCCAGGAATCTAATAAAAATCTGTTTAGTCTTAAGAAATGGGTTTCTTCAACCCACAGAGAAATATTTTTTATCAACATAGAGCCAAGTTTTCTGTGAAACATTTAAGTAGATGAAATGAAGATACATATTTTGTGGCTCCAGTTAATTGCAAACATTAAAAAGATAAATTCAAACTATTCTGAAAATGTCTCTTAGATAGATGAAATGCAAAACTCTCTAGTAGGGAAAAAAATCATTAGAGTTAAAATTATTTTAAAGCTTGAATATAAGTGATCCTACTAAAACAAAAATGAAAAACAAAAAACAAAAAACCCAGACCTTCCAGTTCTAAGACACAGGCTGAAAATGAATCACATAAACAAATTTTTAACAGTGAGGACTTCCTAGTTATTTACTAAAAGCATAAAAGTATATTACATATATATTTCTAGCTATTTAGTCAAAACATATAACTATATTACATACTTTAGAGTTATATAGTAAAAACACAAAACTATGTAATATGACATATGATTCTCACAGCCAAGTTTTAAAAAATTATTTCTTCTGTAAATTATTTAAAATGTGCATCGCATTCTCACTGAAAAAAATCACTTCATTTTCTAGAGACTATTTTAAAGAAATTTGCAACATGTGGATTATCTGGTTCAAAATATCAAGATTTTTAAGGCTACCTGAACCACTTAAACATCCAAGGGGAATTAAACATGCAAGGAGTTACAACACATGTTAAAACGAACATACAAGGGGAACCTCACGGACAATAATAGGACATGAAGGGGACTGAAGACTGCTGAAGTCATCAAAAAACAAAAACAAAGACCCTGAAAACATTCCTGGGCTGCCAGACCAGACCACGTTTCCGAGCCAAGTCCAGCCCCGCACGCTGCCGACTGCAGCCCAGATAAAACTAGCAGAACAGCAGCCAAGACTGAGCTCGACCACAAGTGGGAAGTAGCCAACAGCAGAGCCGGATGAAGTCTAACCCTCACAGAGTGAACAGAGTACTTTTCACCAACACTTAGTAAGTTTACTGATACAGTCTGAGAGATGCGTGAGTTTAACAGCAACCCATCTAGTCTGTTGATTGTTAACACCTGCCACACCCTTGAACCTGAGCTGTTTGCATCTCCAGGAGGAGGAGGGAGACTCAGCTCTGACTGTCCAGAGGTCTCTGGCCCCCCAGACACCCAGCCAGGCTGTGTGAAGCTCACCAGTAACCAAAGGCCTCTCTACCCGGAGGAGGTCCAGCCGCTCCGGGGCTCTACGTGTGATCTGGGGGCACACCCGTGAGCTCTTGGAACATCAGGGTGGCCTGTCCTGAGCATGTCAATCTACCGAGAACCATGTCAACGTGCGTCTGTGATTTGTTTTATTTTATCATGAAAGGCAGAGGATAAGTGAAAAGTCGTTGGAGTTGACGGAGAAGGGAACAGAGCAAGAGGCTGACGGGAAAGACCAACATCCCCAGACCTCTGGACCTCACTGTGAGAACCAAAGCTGCATATCCTACCCCGAGACACCTGCGGGACGGGACTCCACCAGGAGCTTCTGTAAGAAGAGAGAGAGACGCGGTCCCAAGAGCTGGCCGCAGAACCGGCACTACCGACTCCCAGTCCTGCTGACCAGCCTGGAGAGACCCAGAAGAGGGGCTACTGTTTTGGCAACTAATGTAGAAATCCATACACCAATGATTTGTTAATGGAGATAGAGTGTGATCTGTTTGATATTCCTTCATTATATATATTAAATAATCTCTTGTTAAATATTTCCCATCCTGTCTTCCTAAGATCAGTCAGTTAATACTGTAATATGATGTTCAAAGACTGAAGCAAATATTTGTAATGCATGTTTTCAACACTCTTCCTGAAACATACTGGTTTCTTTTTCTTTGCTAAAAACCCTGCAACTTCAATCTTTAACTGAAAAAAAACCAAAAACAAAACTGTATGCTCTCTTGATACAGCTGAATCAATGAATCCACGTTGTATGTAAGATAGTACACAGTCTATTCAGCCTTGTAACAAAAATAGTTGACATCTGTTGATAATTTACTCTGTGCCAGACACTATATTAAAGGCTTCACATGGATCATTTCACCATTTCACTTAATCTCCAAAATCTGTGAGGTCAATATTGTTATAATTTCTACTTTCAGTTCAACTAAACAAGGCTCAGAGAAGTAAGTAGAAAAGACAATGAAGCTAATATGTAGTAGAGTGGTGACTCAACCCAAGTTCAAGTTTATATTCTCTCTCTCTCAGCATTGTGCTTAATTATAAATACAACGCAGAGAAAGAAGACCTCGACTGAACAGTAACCAAGAATACTATGAGATTCCTACGTTTTATAAAAACAACAATTTATATTCCAGAAAAGCTACATAATCTATGTACTTTAATATTGTGTCCAATTCTCTTCCTACAAGGTCTGCAAGCCTGTTCTTCACTTTTAAAAGATACAATTCCATCATGAGTGTTTTATCTATGGAAACACAGAAATCGTGAACATGTGGCCATGACAGTGCTGTTAACTCTGCAAGAACTTTTCCTGGGAGGAAAGGCCAAACAAAATCCTGAACTCCGTGAGAGATACTGTAAAAGACATTCAAAATTTTAAGAAAGTCCTGTCACAGATGGTTCTTTGAAAGGAAAGATGGAAACAAAATTACTGATCAACTTCACGCCTTACTCTATGAGCAGATGTGAAGTCTCGCCCTTACTAAGGACGCCAGCCCAGAGTGGAGCAGGTTTTTCCATGTCATCTGAACACTAGATAGAGAAGATGAACCCCATTTCTGCCAACCAGACACCCACACTGGAAAGCCTCAGTTTGGCTCTGCCCAACTGGCCTACTCAGTGTCTCATAAACACAGAATGCACCCTAATATTAAAATGCTTAGATGTGATTTAATTGTATATTTATCTTTACTACATTTATTAAATGATGTTGTTTATTTTATTCCTAGATAATAAAATTTTCCACCATTCTTATAAAGAAGACATTGAAACTCTGCATTAGGATTAAACCAATGTCTCAACTAAAATAAATATTGCATATATTTATCCTCTAAACTATGAAATTCCAAAACAAAATAAATTCTATGTAATTGCTCAGCAAAACATGAAGTCTACATTCTGAAACAGTAATCCTTTAGAAAATGTTTTCTATTGCTAAAAATACATAGAAATGATTTTTCATACAGATTCTGAAGTCAGTGAGGGATGAGGATTGGTCTAAAATTAAAGGTACAGTGGAAAGTCAGTAAGAATAGGGCGATCATAAAGTTCCACCCAGCAAGACTTGGTGTCCCCATGGTTTGTCTCTTCATTTACATCAGTTTATGAAAAGTCCTGTTTCCACTACTCTAACCGAGTGCCTATGTCATAAACAAAACGTGAAATCGACTGGAGCGTGCAGACCACTTGAGCACACTTTACACTCTTGGAACATGAATGGGGAGGCTGCTTTGTAAAGGTTGTACCTTCACGGCAGAATCAATGAAAACTGGAAGGGAGGGACACACACAAAAGGTTTTGTTATACTTTGTGATGTCAAGGCAACAAGGTATCAAGTAAAATAATAATTTTCCATTTTTATTTTTAAATATGAATGATTTTTTTTTACTCATCCATATGGATTAAGCCAGCAAAATAATATCCACATTTAAACAATCCACTGGATGTGTTTCCTACATTGAGTTTGGTTTGCTTTTCTTTTTGCCTTCCAGTTAGTTTTATTGGGCTGGCCAAAAAGTCCATTTAGTTTTTTTTCCATACTATAAAAGACACATTTTTTCATTTCCACCAATAACTTTATTGATTTGGATATTTTGAGTATGTCGGCTATCACCCGAGTGATATAACATTGATTGTTCTCAATCAATGTTTTGATTTCATCAAAATCAACTTCAACTGGTCTACCCAAATTTCTACCATCGTCCAAGCTAGAAATGTCCAGCACGAAATTTTGCAAACCACTTTGGACACATTCCATCAGTCACAGCATGTTCTCCATACACTGCACAAATCATTTTTGTGTTTCAGTTGCATTTTTGCCTTCCTTAAAATAATAAAGCATAATATGCCAAAAATGTCACCTATTTACTTCCACCTTCAATACTAAAATAGATACACAAAAATTCACCAATTTTGATAAGACTTTTTTAAAATACACTGATAAAACAGTTGTCACAATACAATCGAACAAAATTGTTTGGAAGGAAGTTAAAGACAACTAAGCACTATAGAGCCATCTTACAGAAAAAAACAAATGAACTTTCTGGCCAACCCAATATATTAAATAGCGAAATACAAATCTTTTCCATTCATTTTATTCTAAATTACCTTTTTAAAAATATAATATGCTTCCATAAAATTATATTCTAAAAGGTAGCTGTAAAACAGTCTTATAAAAGAAAAATTATAATTTTTCTTTTCAAAATGAATGAGGTATGAGATAATTCTAAGTTTGCCTACTACATATTCCAAATAGTTAGTCCTCAAATAATTTTTACTTTCTGTAATAAATGTGAGAACTATTTCCCCACAGTGTAAATACCACAAAACAGAAAAAGACAAAAGCAAAATTCATCAAAGTGAGATTAAACTTCTAAGTGAAAATGAACGAGACTGTGTGATCTTGAGGCATAAGGACCTCACAGGCAACATTGGGGTGGGCAAAAGCAGGTCTGCAGTGGTGAGTGGGTGAACCATGGTGTTTATTCTTATATTATCTATTAATTATTGTGCCATTTGTTTGTATTAGAACTGTAAACCTACTTTTGCTTACCCCTGTATATTTTCTAACATGTTTCTTCTACACCAAGAGACACGAAAATGTGAAAAGTAATGAG
>VMDR010032076.1:0-11832 GCA_007922815.1 Macrotus californicus
TTTATCCCAGTTGCTTTTTCCCAATTCATATTGCCTGAGTCATCAAGAATAACTTGCTTGTGTAAAGAAAATATTTAAGGTGTGAATATGTATAGTAGCTATTTTACATGCATATATTCTTTGATAAAGATGAAGCTTCTAAGGCTCTAATATTTCTTGGAACTATGCTTTAATATTGAGCTGGCCCATTCACAAAAAATAGATTCTTACTCCCCTTTCTGTTAATAATCCGCAGACATGGAGTTCTGCTCAGTGGGCTAACCGTATTTACGGGAAGATTTGAGATGATGACACCACTTTGCAGATGTCACTGCTCACTCTTGAAAATAGCACTGTAGCATTTTTTTCATTTGACAAAGATGGAAAGCCATTCATCAGGAGGTGTGGGAGAGGGTAGTATGGCACTTGAAATGGCAACAACATCAATAAGGTGTGGAAGTTCAGGTCTATTTATCTCCTGTGTTCAAACCTTGTGACACGGATGCCTGACTTTTCAAATTGTGGTCAATGTCAAGACCAGATAAGGCACACATTCAGTCAGAGGAAGAGAGGAAGCTGGCTGATAGGGCACATGTAAAGAATCTGAGCAAGTTAGTGATGCTTCCTTCCGTGCAGTGAAATGACCTGTTCTTTACCACAATGCTCGAATTTAACAAAGGTGTCTTGAGCCACCATTGCTAATAAATTTCTTGGTGGAATGAATGGCTCTGTGTTCAGACCCTGTCCTCTACTGGAGATACTGTTTCTGCTTCTTCCTTGCTAAGCACCAGTACATCTACCCTAGCAAAGACTTCACATTTAGTGGCGTAAAACATCAGTGACATTTTGAAGAATCAGGTGCTATACACATGGAAGAGCAATGCAATGGACCTGCTGAAATACAAAAATGGACTTACATATAATGCTTTAATTAAGACATAATATCTTAAACTATTTATAAAATAGTCTTTTATCAATGATTATATTATACATAAAGAAGGAAGAATTTAATAAAAGAAGTTGGGTAATATTGATTATAACAGTTGGCAACTGGGAGTGTGTATCTTATAGGCAAAATTTCCAAATTTAAGAATTATTTCTTAGATATTATTAAAAAATTTTTACGTTTAATTTTGAATGAAACATAACTTATTCAATAAACTTTATTGAGAACATATTGTGTGTTAGGTACTGCTCTAGATCTGGGATTTAATTCATTGTTGAAGGTATAGTAGAAGAATTTCATTCATTTGTTTATTCATATATTCATTCAAAACCATTCTTGGAGTCTAGGTCCCATGCAAAGCATTGTGTTAAGAGTTATTTCTTGCCTTCTCATCTAATACAGAAATTTCTCAATTCAATAAGAAAACAACTGGTTAAAATGAAATATATTACATATATACGTGTGTGTATGTATGTGTGTGTGTGTGTGTGTGTGTGTGTGTGTGTGTGTGTGTATGGTTTGGTGATAGAGAATATGGTGAGTAGCTCTGGAGGAATGTGAGAGTGAATAAAAGGGATAGGGAAGGTAAAGAGAGTTCACTGAGAAGATAACAGTAAAGCTGGTATTTGAAAGATGATTAGAAATTTCCAGAAAGAACATATAGGACTGAAGACATTCCAGTGATGTGTGCAGTGAAAGAGACAACGGAACAGAAAATTGGGTAACTAAGTGGTTGGCTATCACTGATAAGAAGGTGTGGGCTGAACAGGTGTGAAAAATAAAAGCAGAGATAGGCAAAGATCAAGTGAGATCTCACCCCTTCACCCTGCTTTATTTCTCTGCACAACCTTCATTTACCCAGAATTGTATCATAGCTTTATGTGCTTGTTTGGTTAGTGACTCCCCTCTTAGAAAGCAAGTTCCCTGAGGCAGAGATTTCTTTGATTTAACAACATCCCAGTGACCAGCAGATGGCCAGTGCTCAATTAACCTTTGCAGAAACGGAGCATTTTAAGTCTACGGTAGGTGCTCAGATCCAGGGCATAGCAGTGTTCTGGTCCCTTAGAGAGGAGGAGTGGCTCCTAGGAGGATGTTTGGTCTGGCTACAGTCTTGATGCCATCAGAGACTGGGGAAAAGGAGAAAATTAAACACTTCTGTTGGAAAGATGCTCAGGCTCCAATGTAGATAGCTTAAAGTCATGTTTAATGAAAACAAGTGGCTTTTTCAGTCATAGCTTAATGGTTCTGATTTAGCGTTTTCTTTCTACTCTCTAAGCTCTGCATTAATTAAGTATTTTTAAAGAAGCAACCCGAAGTAGGCATATATAAATAACGCAGATGGCAATGTGAATATCACACAATAATTCAGAAAGATGAGTTCTATTAACAAAGAACTGGGCAGGTAGAATTGGCAGAGCATTTGTATTGACATAACGACATTACTTTCATATGGAAAATTTGATTTATTTTTCCATTTAAATATATTACAAACACTTAAATCCATCAAGAGGGAAATGTAACATTTGAGTCTTAACCTACAAATCATTGATTCCACTGACGTTTTCTATCATTCAAATAGTTTCTCTCCTCATTCAAATTCTTATATTAACTAGACTTGAGATAAGCATAGTTTATAGATAAAATGTCAGCAAGCCTTATCTGAGAATGCCAGATCCGGGAAGGTAGATTTGGTGCTAAAATCAGAAACTGACATAATTTTAATTAGTCTCCAGTTAGTGAACAAATATTTAATAAGTAGTTATTTAATTTGCCTCTGACAATATAAATTCAGTTGGTTGGTGGAACTTTTTCTCTATGTTATGCCCCTTTGTCCTTCGGGAGCGTTCCACACAACTATGGACAGATGCACATGCAGAGGAGATGCTCGATGCCATACTCGAAACAAAACAATTCATCAGGGCTTTGTTTATTCCATACTGAAAATGTCGACATTCAAAGGGTCAGAGAAAGATAGCAATTCTATCATTCTCTCATCCCAACAATATTATTTGAAATCAAAATCATGCTGTATGCTGTGCTAGATGCTGGAAAGAGAAAGGAAACAAGCCAGGCAAGGTACCTGTCTCATCATGTTTACCTTCTATCAAGGGAGTAGATAATGAAAGAGCACATGAATAAATGACATCAGATACTTAGAAATGTTACGAAGACAATACAGTACATAACAATGGGATTTGTGCCACGTAGATCCTCAAAGTTCCTTAGAGTATAGGCAATCTAATTTAATTCCTGGTCCTACCAAGCCCTCCTACTTCAAAGTAGCTTCCTGAAGAAGCAACCAGAATTCCTACATTCTTCACACATTCAGGCCATCTGCAACAGACAACAGATCTTATGGCACAAACATTACTTTGCAATAAGTTACTTATTACAATAAAAGTCTTCACTAGCAGGATTAGCTGTGTGTCATTTATCTACTTTTCTCTGTTGTTACTGCTTCCTAGGCCCTGGTTTCATGCCCTGTTGACTTGTCTGAGAAACCCCAGGTGTGGTATGGGGTATGGTCTATTAAGGAAGACTTCCTGGTTTCCACGTAAGTCTGGCAGGCAATGGCAGACTACACTGGAGGACAGGGACACTGAAAAGGAGAGCAACTGGGGAATCAAAGACAAGACAGTGAACAAAAGTGAACAAAAATCACTCCCTGACAGGGTAGCCGCCTCCAAAATACTTCCCTCAACATCCCTCACAGTGTAAGAACATCACCTTAGAGACTGCCGACCTTAGAACATTATCGAGACACTTTTCCCATAACTATGCACATTTGCTTTAATATGAGATTTTTCTTGTCAAAGTCTATGCTAAGGAAATAAGAAGAGATGAAATCATACATTTATCCATGATGATGTTCATTTCATTGTTATTTGTAGTATTGAAAAATGGAAAATAATCTAAATAGGTCAAAATAAGAAACTGTTTAGATAAGTGAATATGTATCTTTATATGCTGTGATGTGTGTAAAATTCTACACAGCTGTTATAAGTGATGTTGTAGAAGAAGACGTAACGACAAGAGAGAGTGTGAGTGTGTTGACGGTATGTAGTTAGGTTACAAAAAGCATTTACATACAGTGTGTGCAGGGCAGTCTAAATGGTGTGTACATTCACAGAAATGTTACTGAGCATGTATAAAACTGAAAGTTAATAGTAAGATGTGGTATTTTGAAAAAAAAACTTTTCATTCATGCTTCTCTAAAGATTTTTCAAAAATGTCTAAAGCCAACATGAGTTAATTTATATTATAATCAGGAAAAGGTGCTATTTTGTAAAAACTCCTCCTTCTGAGCTGAGCACTTCCTAAAGAGGCAACAGGTTCATCCTTTAACATGTAGGTGGGGGTTCAAGTCAGAGGCTTGTGGCTGAGTCTCCAGGTGAAAAAGGTGTAGACTACAGAAGCACAGACCGGAATGCCTAGCAAACCCTGGTCAGAGGAATAAACCAGGTGGGGTTTCATGGGCAGTCAAGAAATGACATAAATAAATCAGAGAGGACTTGGGGCTTTCATTTACATTGTGAAGAAATTCATTGTCATTCTTTGTGAAGATCTGTCATTCTTTGAAATAGGCTGGGGTTTTCTGTTTGTTCTGTATTGTCTTGTTTTGTTTAAAGCTCCACCGCGGGTACCTTCTAGGTACCAAATGGAAGCCCAACCTCTAGGCTTCCTACCATAATGCAGAACGTTCAGTGCCCCAAACTACAGGATGGCCCTCGACATTACAGGCGCAGAAACGGCTTCCCTATGTTTCTCATCAATCGGGATTGTTGAAAGGGCAAAGAAATGTGAATTGCTCTGATGAGTATAGATTACACATCATATACACAAAAGAAACAACTAACAAAACAATCTTGTATAAGAAAGAGCTCTGTAATCTGTAAACGCTACACTCAGGTTAGACCTTGAGCAAATACTATACTGTTTTGAGACATTTTTGGTGGTATCTGCTAAATGGGGATAATAATAGATAGCTACCACCACATGGGCTGTTACAAAGATTCAAGGTGTCTATCTACATTTAATGAGGAAGAGAGCGAATGCCCTACACCACTTCCACCAAATCCAGCCTGTCAATGACTAAAAACCAAAGCTGCCCCTAAAATAGCTTTCTTATAAATCATTCAATAATCTGAATATTCCACATTGACTTTTTTAGATAGATAAATGTTTACTAGCCACAACTTTATATCACAGTAACAGATAGTCTACATTTACACAAGCAGAAAGAAGTAATTTTGGAAGAAGCCATTTACAATTGACTGCGGATCTATTCTATTTATAATACGGAATATAAACACACTAATCCCACAGAGAGGAAAATGTCTTTCCAGTTGAATTCTCTTTCAAACTGAGACTTAGCATGTTCATTCTGTGCCAGTGTTGATGAGTTCCGATTCTAAAAATATGTCTTTTAATGCATCTCAAAATACTTAAATTTGAGGTTAGTTGAAACTGTTCAAATATTTTTTAACTTTTAGAACAAATGCTTTATTAAAATGCACATTTCAATAACAGGCATCTCCGAGGCCTGATTCTTTAAGTTGCTAAGTCCTCAAAAACAACAATTAAAGCTTCCATCTCATTACCAATAAGATGACAAATTTAATATTGTTTATGCCCTACTGAAATTCAAATGTATTCAAAAATATTTTTGAATGATATTGCATCAGAGTCAACAGAGATGGATTATTTGCCCAAATGCATTACACAAAGGCTATTTCTCCATTAAGGATAAATGGAATTCTATACGAATAACAATCTGGGGTACCGATGTTAGTGGGATGAAGATCCGAGCTCAAACCTCACGTTGGTGACTTACAAGCTATTTGAGCTGTGACTGTTTCATTGACCTCTATTTTCTTTTTTTAAATTATTTATTAAATGTGGTCACTAAGACTACCTCATTAGGTTTCTGTGAGGTTGAAATGAGGAAGTAAATGCATTCTCTTGCCCTTTCAAGGCAATGAGGAATAGACAGGTTTTCTGAAGGTTCACTTGCTTCCGGCCCTTCACCATGGCCCTGACTACATCACACCCCTCCACTGCACACACCCCAGGGTGCCAGGATGAATTACCACTGCTCATTTGTTTATATTTACTTCTAATTAGGGTAAGCAGATAGGTATCCCAAATTCATGGAGTTTTGAGAATAAGCTCTGTGAATGCAGTCTTTTGCTTTGTTTTTGTCTTGGCTTTGATTCACTATTTTTGCACATTCCATTTTTGATATAACTCTCATATAGTAGGTGCTTAATAAACATGTGTTGAGTGAACAAACATGCAGAATCCTTGTAGATCATATGTGATAAGTTTTTAAGGGAGAGATAATGTCTACAACTAATAATAGGGGTCTAAGGAGAAGTACAAGTACAATGTGTCTGACCTGTAACTGGAAATTCAAGAGAAGCAGCAGTGTTCACACCAAGAATGAGACGATCTGAAGGAAACACGGGGCAGACAGATGCTTCAGGTGGCCTTTCATGATGCTCACCTGCTGAAAGTCATGTTTTTGGGTAACTGTCTTCCCTGAGTTCGGGTGAGACCTGTGACTTGAATCTAATGAAGAGAGTATGCAATATGCATGACGGCATTATATGAGGCTGTGGTGTGTACGTGGTTAGAGTCTTTCTCTTTCCCTCTTATTGGCTCTGAAGAGCAAGCTTCTATCAATTCTACAGTCACAATTGAATGTGTCCGACAACCATATGAGCGGTGAAACGTACACATCCCCACTCTAAACTCCTGATGAGAACTCACTTCCGGCTAACATCTTGTGACAACCTAAGCCAAGGACACTTCCAAGCTGCGCCCAGACTCCTGACCCACGCAAACCGTGAGATAAGAAATATGCATTGGTATAAGCCACCAAGTTGTATTCATTTGTTACACAGCAATAGAGCATGAGTACTAACCAGTCGAGGTCAAGACGCAGAAGCAAAGAGGTGACAAAGAAGTGTCAAAGATGTTCAGCTACAGAACACAACACTAATATCAGATTTTTCTAGGGCCACAAAAATTTGTGAAGTGAGACTTTGAATGATCAGCTCAAACTTGTCTCAAGGGGGCCAGTGTGGCTGCCGTGGGCAACATTAATACTATATCAGTTACGATTTTCTTATGAACCACATATCACAAGTCTGTTTCAGCACCAGGAAGCCCCTTCCCTCCACACAGGTGGCACACATGTATAGCTCTGTTTTGCTGGAAGTTCTCTCTGCTTTCATATATCCTGGGCCCTTCTCTCCTGGAGGCCCCAGAAGACAGTCTGCCTGGCAACCTTGATCACATCTACCTCCTTAGTGCAAAATGAGAGACACTCACACACCCCTCCAAACACTTTCCAGCCCTAACCTGATTTTGTTAATGAGAACTTTTAGTTTGAGAGCATTTGCTATGTGAGGCATCCTGCAAAGTACCCATGAGTGATAAAACAAAACCTTTGAAGACATGATCCTTGAAATCACTGGAAATCCATCATCAGTTTAGGACACACAGTTGCCATGGGCTACTTACTATTGATGCTATTTTTGCTTTTCTTTCTTCTGGCAAGCAGCAGGCAGCTTTGAAACACCTACCCCTGCCCAGCACTGTGATAGCCCTTGGAGGCTGGGAGGGAGAAGTATATTGCAAACTCTTTATTCTCTTGCAATAAAGATGCAGGGCCTAAAGATTTACTGCAACGGACTCACTGGGTTGTCGAGGATTTTATAATAAAAGTTGAAAAATAATAAAAAGAAAATTACTTCTTTAGGGAAAAAGGAATGTAAAATTAGAACTAATATTTTTTACAAGCACTAATAGCTAAAGTTCCGTTCATAAGTGAAACATAGACCCACAACTATTACCATTTAAAATGCAGTTATGAAAATGTAATAAGTAATTTCCCATTTCTTTTTGTATTTCATCTCAGACTTTCCACATCATTTATTAATTAGTTCTTGCAGAGATCCAAAGAGATAAGGATTATGTTACTAATATCCTGGTTATGGAGATATTAGAACCTTATCCCAAGTCGGTAAAATTGGGTTTAAAATAGGAAAAAAAATGAACAAGGAGGATTAGGTACTCCACTTGATCCAAGAATTTTAGAGTTGGAAGAGACTTTGTGGCTCACCTAATCCAATTTTTACATAATGTATACAGGACAACCAGGATGGTGGATGATGTGCAGCCAATCACCAACAGGTCCAATTTCTAAACCAACCCACAATCTGTTATATTCCTTATTCCTTCAGTTAGTCATTCCATAAAAGTTACAGCCTGACTATTTAACACTAAGTACCTTGCAAGGTGTTATGATTTTGTGAGGCAGGAATGTGATTCTTGCTCATTAGGCTCTTCAGTCTATTGAAGGACACCATATAGGGTTAAAAATATCGGAATGGAAGTGTGTGGACTTCCGGAAGCTAAGAGAAAGGAGTAATTCTGGTATTATTCTGTAGAAATTAGTCCTAGTACACATGGAGAGGAAAGGTGTGGCCAAAGCATATCTCTAGCAAAGTAATGTATGTATAAGACTGAACATAGCTCAGACATTCGACTGCCTATGGATGGCAAGCAGTTCCTACAACAGGTGGGTCCTACTCATGATGAGTGCACAGGCAGAGTGTTGAGCGGTGACGGCTGTGCTCACCAGAGACTGCAGGCCCCATTTTAATGGTGGCAGTCAGACTCAGGCCTCCCTTAATAGTCACTGGTGTATACATGAGCCCAGTGCTGTCAGATCTTTTTTTTTTTTTTTCCAAAGATACCATCAGTGTAGATTCTGTGAAATTTCCTGAAACTCTTAACTTGACCGTTGGCCTGGCAAGAGCAGAGCAAGAATAAGTTAAGTCCAGCCAATTAGCAAACACATAATATACAGAGATTATCCTTAAAATGATGGGTGCTTCAATCTTCCCTTTTCCCCAGGGATGGTTGCTTAGACTAGTTAATGGGTTTCTCTGAATATCCAGTGGTTCACTAGTGATTGACTAGACTCCCCAAAGCCTTGGTAGCTGGAGAATTTCTAAATGCTGCACTTTTCAGCTAATTGCATGGTAATAATATAGGTAAACTCATGTCTTTTTCCTTTAATAGCAGTGCCTGAGTGTCTAATTTACATCCTGGGATTAATCTACTCCAACTACAGGTGTTAAGGGAGCCCAGTTCTAGAAATGGGTGCTCAGCAGTGTGTGATGCCCCATGTCATTTTGAAAGGCTTCGTGTGGGCCAGGCTCAGTAGAAAGCCTTTTCATATCTTGTTTAGCCAAATATTCCTTCCATGGGATAGACACTGTCATTGTTCAAATTGATCTGGAAAATTGAGGCTCAAAGAGGATCAATAACTCCCAAAGTCACACATTCATGGAGTGGTTGAGTGTGTCTAGAACCAGAATATATCAATGTTAAAGTCAATGCTTTTCTGTCATGCCAACACAAGTAATCAGCTAGTAAAAAATTGAGTACCACCTAATTTCTCTATATAACAGTGAAGAATCTACTAGACAAATTTATTTTCATTTTAGGCTAGAAAACTCATATTTTCTTTTAAGTCTAGAGTAGAATTGGCTACATTTTCTGATACTGTATATATCAATAGCAACCCAACAGAATGCAGGAAGCTGAAACTTTCATTTTTGGGGGGCCAATGATACCATACTATGTGTCCTTCCAACTTTATATGTACATTTAAATAAAGCAGACTTGGATAATAGAAAGTGACAGGGATAAAAACCAATAGTTTGAAATGAAAGGGCTGAAGTTCAAAATCACAGTCCCTTTCATTATGCATTAGTGATGGTGTTGGAGATGCCGTGGGTTGGGGGAAAATAAAGTCAACGGTATGTATGTCAGTACTGAGTCTCTTTCCTTCCAATACTGCAGCCAGGCTAAGTTTCCAATACTTGCTCCATATTCTGCATTCTATACTAACATTGCAATAACCATTATAAGCCTTATTTGCTTGACCTTGTAAGATTGGTGAAAAGATGAATTGAACTATTGTATCTCAAGTACCTAGCAGAGCATTTAGAACAGAATAGCTACCCATCAATAATATTTATTCCCCTTCTCTTTCCCTTTATTCTCTGCTCACAATGGATTTTCAAAGCATGGGGACCAGGGACAATTCTCTTAGGGAATAACTAACCACAGTGGCCCCAGAGATGCGTCCAATCATTGAGAATGATAATGAATGCTTCTTATGTATTAGACAATATGCCAATTACTTTATATGTCCAATAATAATTAACTGTCTTAGCCAACATGTAAAGTGGCTGTTACCACTGTAACCATTTCACAGACGATGAAGTGGAACTCTCCAGAGATGACATGACTTGTCCAACATTTACCTGCCTAATAGCTTATGGCACTTGAACTATGAACTTGTTTGTGTCCTGGGAGAACTACATCTGGGCACAGCAGAAGAGAATAACAGTAGCTGGCTGCTTAACCTTGGTCACGGTAACCACAGGCACCCAGAAATTCTTGAATGTGTGTCTTCAGTCTTGACAGTAAAATATTAAATAATCTAGAATTTCTTCTCAGGTGATAGTTACTAGCCCCTTGGCACCAATATACATCCCCAACCCTACAACATTTTTTTTCTCTGAGTTAGACACACTAATATGATAGAATTATTTAAAAGTGTTCATTTAGATTATGCACAAACATTTCTATTTAAATTTGATCACTCTTTAAATCAGCATGGTGTCCTAAAATGTAGCAACATTTGGTAATGAAAAACTGAATGTGTCAGTAACATTGACGATGTTCAGACTTGTTGCAATATTTTTTATGAAATCATTTCCCCTGAAATATTCAATAAGCTCATAGCCTGTGACTTAATTATTCTCTGCAAACACAATGGCTTCCCGATAACCAAGAGCACTGTCTTGTGACAAAGCTGAAGGCTATGTGCTTTTTAATAAGAAAGGGTTCAGAGCGGTGATTTCTTGATATCCCGCATGCCTTTCAAGTTGAGATCTTATCCAAGAAACACATTTTCTAAAAGTATAAAGGGAGCAGTAAACTGTTCAGGAAAGCTAAAACATCCTGTTTGTTTCTTATATTTTTATTTCCTAGGATTGGTTCTTTGCAAAACTACAGGTGGTCATAAAGCATCTGGACAACTATACGCTTGCTCAAAATCCAGTACTGTTAAAAATATTAATACCTCCACAAAATCACTGTTAATTATAGTAAAAATTAGAACCAGAAATTCTACACACTTGGAAAGTTCTGTATAGTTTAAAACTCCTTCCCTAGAGTTACAGCCCAGCTCGTTTCTTATTCAGCTCTGAAACTTCCATCTGCAATAAGACAGGTATTCTGCTTGAGTGCATGCCTAATCCTTCTGATAAGTCACTAAAACCTGCCTGTCCCATGAAGCAGAAACCAGCTCTGTGGCTGAATTTCACTGCTGCTTTTCCAGGAGCAATGTGCAAGATGAGCAATTTGACGATGACTTATGTAACGTATCAAGAGAAATAGTTGTACAAAATCTGTCTGGTCTATATGATTTTGAAAAGGTAGATTTTGAGATAGGTTATACACTGGAAACAGATCTTTCAGCTTTGGGCTGGCAATGCAGTTGGATGGAGGGTTCAACCAAGCTGCAGTTCATAATTAGCTTGTGGACTTGAAGAAAGAAAAAAAAATGATATTCAGAAAACACCCTAGGAAATTCTGACCCAGCAGGCACTTCCTACTGGAGTTTGAGAAGTTGTAATTTTTGTTTTAAATCTCAGGAAAAACTTGCAACAGATCTAGAATATGTAAAATATATCAATCTATGTAATGTGTTACATATAAATATATATTATATTCATATATATCTACATGTTATAAATATGTACATATTTAAAAATATGTATATATAAGTTATAGAAATACTTTATTTCTATAGAAAT
>VMDR010032077.1:0-11832 GCA_007922815.1 Macrotus californicus
TAGTATAGGAAATGTAGAAGCCAAAGAACTTATATATATGACCCATGGACATGAACTAAAGGGGGGGAATGCGGGTGGGAGGGGGTGCACAGGGCGGAGGGGAATAAAGGGGGAGAAATGGGACAATTGTAATAGCATAATCAATAAAATATGTTTAAAAGAAGAAAATAAATTAAAAAAGACATAAAGGAAATACTTAAAAGAAACTTAAATACATATTGCTAAGTGAAATGAGCCAATCTTAGAAGGCTACATATTGTATGATCCCAACTAAATGACATCTGGGAAAGGAAAAACCATGGATACGGTAGAAAGATCAGTGGTTGCTGGGGATTAGGGGTAGGGGAGAAAAATAAGCAAAGCACAGAGGATTTTTAGGGCAACAGAAATACTCTGTATGATGTTATAATGTTGAATTATGTCATACATTTTTCCAAACCCACTTCTATTGGGTGTGTAACATTAAGAATGAACACTTTGTAAACTATGGACTTTGGGTGATATGATGTGTCTATGTGTTGTATTTTGCCATGTATAAAGGGCACTTTTTTACCCAAAGTTTTCAGGTAAAAATAAGGATGTGCATTATACATGGGTATAATGATCATATACCATACATATAATAATCCCGTGTATAATGTGCACAAAAGTGTGTGTGCGCATTATACATGGCAAAAATACAGTAGCCTTACCCTTGGTAAAAAAATGTACCATTCCAGTGAAAGATGTAGATGAGGAATGCTATGGATATGAGGGTAAAGCGGGGAAGGCTATGGGCATGGGGGGAAGAGTACAGGGTATGGGAGAAATCTCTGTACCTCACTCAATTTTATTGTAAATCTGAAACTGCTCTAAAAAAATTCTAAAAAAGTAGGAGATTGAAACTCAGAGTATTTAAGTGACTTGTCTTGAGCCCTTAGCCACCTATTTTTTCCTTTAACTATCAAAATGTTTTTATGCTAAAATCATCCTCTTTGAATGTTAGAGCATTCTGTTGGCAATTAGGCAGCAATTTGATGAATATGTATTAGGCCATGATACCTGCGGAATGTAATAGGTCGGGCACTAAGAAGAGGGCCGGCCAGGTTCTGACACTGCGATAAAAAGAATAGCTTTGCTGATGAACTACAGTTGTGCCCAACAGCGAGTTAAGTTTCATCTGAAAAGGAAATGAAGCAAGAGAAAAAGGTGGTGCTGATGTGTGACAGGACCTGACAGATTTTCTACACCTCCTTTAAAAGTAATTATAATCTCTATTTCCTGTACCTTTACCATCTTCCTTTCCTCTAGCTCCTTTTCCCTTGTGTGGTAAATGTGATCTAAGGTTTTCTATCTGGGAGCAACAACAACAGCAAAAAGCCCACCTGGAAATGTCTTCAGTTGCTACTTTCTCTCTTTCTTCCTTCAAGTACTCTGACCACGTATCATGTCGTCTTTATCACATCCCTAAATTTCTCAACCTAAGGCAGTGCTTCTCTCCCAACCAGTCTGCTGAAATAGATCTTGCTCTGAAATTAAACAATCATTCCACACTTCTCATTTGGTTTCATGAACCTCCTGCGAATTTCACCATTGATGCCTTCCTCCTTGTTCCATTGTTTCTTGTTTCTGTACTATAATTTTCTCTTGTTTCTCTCTCTTCTCTCATCCCTTGACCTTGATAACGTCTTTTTATCGAGTCAGGTTCCCCATGGTCTCATTGTCTGCCTTTCTGCCTTCTTGCTACTCTCAGCCTACATGCCTGAGTTTCCTTGGCTTCAACCATGAGGGCTCTACCTTTCCAGCCCCAGCTACAGCCATACTGTTCCAGCATCACCTCACACTCCTTCAGAGCATGCCTTTCTTCATGCTATTCCTATTACATAGATGGTCCTTTTCTTCCTTGGCTTCCTGGTAATGTGGCTTAAAACCCTCTTTCTCAAGTGCCTGAAACACAGTCAGCTGCTGCTGCTCCTGTGTTCTCGTGAGTCTCTGCAGCACCTCTCACACCCTTTTGTAACTGCACTTCTCCAGGAGACTGTACCCTCCAAAGGCCCCTCCTTGAAATGCATCATTTATCATCACAGCCTCAGTACTGTCATCATGCCTGCAATTCAGCAGACCCTCCCATAATTAAGTTTTCATATTTCGATCAGTGAACAAATTTGGAGTTATGGGGCAAGCGTCTGACACTGACATCTGGGGACGCAATAGAGCACAGAGCTGAGGCCTCAGTGGCTGGACCATGGATTTGCAGCTGAGGGTCTAAGGAAGGTCAGAAAACTTCAGGTCCTGAGCAGCTCAGGTCTGGCAACAAAACTGCTCCCAGAAGTCCTCCTTCAGACATGGGTAGGAAAATACTATGCTCTCTCAACAAGATTTGAATAAAGAAGAAAGTTTAAAGGATTAGAATTACTGGGGATTTCCACTTTCCAAACAACATTTTTTATTTAATAGCCTTCATAATGTTTTATGTTCATAAAAACTTTAAGCAGTTTCCTTAACCTAACATTACTGACAACACATCATTAAGAGATTTTACAAGCGGACAAGGAGGGCTGGCCTACCGATGCACCCCCAGATGCCTCCTGGGTGAGGTCTCTCTTACATGAACTGGGATGCTTTCAAAACAATGACCCAGACTTGCTTTCACAGATGCCACTTGTACATTGACATGAATAAACTGACACTTATGTACCTAGTCACGCCACTTATGAATGAGAGATCTGTTAGATAATTCAAGGGCACAGACCTCCTGTAAGAGGGTAAAATAGTTCCAGAAATAAAATGCAATAATACTAACCAAGATGACATTTTATTGGGTTTAAAACAGTGCAAAGCGAATTTAATAAAGAGTCTCTCTTTTTTGAATTATGTGAAGTAATAAAATTAATTTCATGTTTAAATCAATGAAATGTCAAGTTAAATGAGGTTACATTCTATTTTGGAACTTGATTAAAGTAATCTTGAAATGTCTCAAGACTGAATTTGTGTCTTCCTTTCAAAATCATTAACAACTGGTCCTAATTGCAATGGCCAGGGTCCTCTGTGTGGGCCTTAAAACATGCACCAAAATGACTCTGACTGCCTGTGTGGTAGTATTTGCATCTGACGGGTGACAATTGGGGTGATTTTATTGATCCTGAACAGATTCTAGTATTCAGTACGTGAATACCAAACAAACACGTGAACAATGCAAATGAGCTGCACACAACTTAATCAGAAAAGACAGAGCCTATGCACAGATGGCCACACGCACGAGAGAACGGCGCCTAAGGCCCTCGTCCACGGGTGGGAATGGCTAGAGAAACCCAAGAGGATGAGTTTGGAAAGGGAAGAGACCACTTAGGGCAGAGAATAAAACTGGTTTTACATAAATAAACAGCTAGAATGGGCAGCTAGAATGGACTAGGCAAGGGAGGCCCCTGTCCTGGGCCCAGCGATCAGAGGCTTCCACACTTGAAGTGACTTCCTTGAAATTTTCTGTTCTTTGCTTTTAAAAAATAGCATTATTGCAGCATGATTGACATACAAAAACTGCACATATTTAATGTATACAATTTGATGACTTTGGATAGATGCATAAACCCATGAAACCATCATTCACAAAACACTGGACATATCCTTCCCTCCAAAAGTTCCCTCATCTTTTTTATTTTTTCTTTTGTGTGTGTGTGTGTTTGTGTGTGTATGTGTGTTAAGAATACTTAACATAAAACCTATATTCATGGCAAAAGTTTAAGTGTGAAATACCGTATTATTAATTATAAATGCTATGTTATACAGCGTATCTCTGGAACTTACTCATCGTAAGTAAGTGAAAGTATATACTACTTCACTGAAATTTTCTAAGTCCCTCTCTGGTGCCTGGAACCTGCCAGGGTCTACAGTTGTATCTGGGTGTGGTACCCCAAACCCAGACCAGAACTGTGTGGGATTCATTTCTGTTCCTTCTGTCTGGGGTCTTCTCCAATGCTTTATCCCAAACATCAGCCAGATGTTCTGAGGAGCTAAGGCTTTGCCTGTCAGGGCTTAGTGACCTTGCTCTAGTTCCAGGAGAGCACCCTGCCAAGGGATCTCTTCCATTGGCCAGTGCAGTATTTCCTTCACAGGATTGTACAAGATTAGGTCACAAGAATGGTACGTACATAACTGATTTTGAGTGATGTTCATTCATGTAGGACAAAGGGCAAGTTCAGGGTTCCAGGCAATCAATGGACCAGACTTAGGGCTTTCGCTTCATGAGCCCATGCATCAGCCTGCCCATGTTCCAACCATGGAGATGCTGCTGGCCTACAGCACTTAGGGTGGCACGGGCAGCTTCAGGCACTCTGTATCCCATGGGCTCCTTGCCCATTGCGTCCAGAGCTGTCATCCCTCCACCTTTACATGTTCCATGTTAACTGTCAGGGAGTCCTCTGGTGGTGGCCATGTCTATCTTCTCCCCAGAGGTCTTTCAAGACCACATTCACCTAATGCTAATGGACTCTTCTGATAAAGTCCTCTCTTGCCTCCTCTAAAGACATGCTTCCCTAGGCCAGTCCTAAGCTGTGTGATCAAGGGACAAATAGTCCTTACAGGAAGAGTCCCTCAACTCCCTCCATACTGGTGGCATGTGTAAAAAGCAGGGGCATCATCTACATTTTAAAAGATCATATCCCAGGAATGCAGTGATTATGACCTGAAGAGTTAGAGAAAAGATATGGTTGGAAGGTGTGTTATCCTATGTTCACACTCTGAAATTCTAAATAGCAAACCTAACATGAGTGGATAACGAACTATGATTCACACTTCCCTCCACACACCGAACAACACAGCTGTCTGTGGTTATGATTGTGCAGAGGCCAAACCTCTGAGGGAGCCCCCAGCAGCCAGCACTAATGGGAAGGACAATGGATGATAAAGTGTCGTGAATAATGATCTACCCGGCATTAAATAAATGGCACCAGGGAACAACAGAGGCAAGATGTACATTTTTTCAATATAAATGTGTTCTAAAGAATTTTGGCATTGAAATAATGGTATGATTGCTACTTTTTTTTTCATGATTGGAAAATAATTAGCCTGAAATTGGGCATTTAACAATAAAGAACATGAATAGATGGGTGAAATTTTAAGAAGGATGAATTCTGTTGACTAAAAGAAATTTGCAACAATCATTCTTGTTCACACATTGGATAGTCATCTTTTGAACATTTTCCATAAGAGAGTTTGGGCAGCACTGACTCAACATCACACGTGTCGGGAGATGAGAGCCGTAATGCACAGGAGATTAAAACAGATGATCTTTAAGGTGGTGCTGGATTATCATGGTTTTAGACAGCTCCTCCTTTGGTGAGAGACAGTGGGATGCCCCAAACAGTTCTGAAGTAGTTTTCTATGTAATTCCAGGTGTCTATAAGGTGTTGCTTATCAAAATAAAAGCATGGAGCTGATAGAAATTTCTGAATTTAACATGTGAATATGCATATTAACCGTCAAGTTTTGAAAAAAATCTTCTTGAAATAGAATTTTTAAAATCTCGTAAGATTGTTGCTCTTCCCTCTGCACAAGGAGTGTGAGTACTCCCGCTGCGGTGACAAGGGAGCCACACAGTGTAGCTTCTAGAATCTGTGCTTTCTATTTCCTTCACTCTTCTCTCTGAACCATCCAGTGCCATCACCACCTTCATGTAATTCTACCACTTTACAGGTATAAGAATAAGTATTCTGGACAATATTACTACCACTACTAAGAAACCTAAGATGTTCTCAAAAACTCTGTTTCTATTATTTGTTTGACTTCTAAATGAATTTGAATTCAAATGGAATTATTAAAAGTACCACCATATGTTGTTCTCTTAACATGAAACAACCTAGCAGAAATCAGTACAGCCAAAAAAGGGAAGGCTGAACGAGGGCATGTGTCAGGCACTGTAGTAAGTAATCTCTGACCAGTTGTTTTTTTCAAAATAGGAAATTGTTTTTCCTCATCACATTGTCTTTAGGAGCTACCTTAGGGGGTAATCTACAAATAAGCTCACTACCCCCCTAAGGGGTCTCATACAGAGCCAATACATCCTTTATATCCATAGTAACCAATCACAGCAGGGCTCACTGTTACCTTTGACTTGCAGGTTCTGTGCCTGGGTCAGTCTTGGCTCAGATTACCAGCACCTCAGTGATGCTGTCTCCTGCAATCCCATGGTCTACTTCTAGGATACGGTGCTCCTCATATCATGTGAAGTCCTGAAGGATCTGTTAATTCTCTTCCATCACCCAATGTCCATGCATCGGGAAATGTTCTTCCTGGTCTTCTTATTGAAGTCTGTAAAGAAGAACTGGGGGTACTGCCCCATTTCCCCTAAGTTTCCCCTGACTCATTACCATGCCTAAGAGTTTGGACCTTCTTGGGACAAGAATCCTACTTTGAAATGTATGCAGTGATGGCCACCCAATACACCCTCTACTTCATGGGAAGCACTATCTGTGGACTAGCACTCTCCTTTTAATATGACTCCACCATGTCCACCTTATACTGGTAAATACCTGCCACCTGTTGGATTCCTGTACTTCCTGCTATTGTGCTAAATAAAAAAAAAAAAGCAGGGAGTGGGGGGGCCTTACAGAGATGTGACTATCAATTTTGGCTTCCTGAGGAAGCCCACAGAATCACTGGGGAGGATGTGGCCTCTTCTTGGCTTGAAGTCTCTAGTTGCTTCCATTTTTTCTGGTGCCAAGAAGCCTGACCCGAAGCCTGGGGTGAGCTTCAGACTTCATTCAGAGAGACAGCAATAGCAGGGCGGGTTTTATTTTGCTTTTAAAGTGGCCAGGCCTTAATATTACTTTACTACATTTTGCAAAATTCCTGTACCCCAGGAAAACCCTGTCGCTCATGACTAATTACAGTTCTGCCTCCTAGGATTCACGGTTGCTTGCATCACACTTGAGCTTGGCATAGCCTTTGCACTCTAGTGACCCAGCGCTATAACCCTCCACCATTCTCCCTCTCTGCATGCTCCATGTTGTCCTTAACTCATATGAGGCCTACCCTGTAAGTCAACAATGACAAAAGCCACATCATAAACCCTATATGATGGATGTTTCTTTTGCTTCTTCCAAGAATTGCATCTAAAATGGAATTCATTTTCAATACAACTTCCTAATAATGATAGCTTTGAAGTTCTCCTTACTGACAGCTGGTGTGATGTGAAAAACAAGGCTACAAATGCCTTTTCAAACTTTCCAACTGCTGCTAGTACAAGTGACACTAAACAACAGCCGAGATCAACAGTGATGGCTTAGAGATGCTAATGCAGATTAACGTTTTGCTTTGAAATTTCCACGTATGGCAAGAAACCCTATCTCCAAAGTAAGCTTGTATGCCGCTCTGTGGTTCCCCCCAAAATCCACTCCTACTCCATGTGGGGCAGTAGGACCAAGGCCAAGACATTTCTTTAGCATAAAAGTGGTGTCTATCTGAACGTGTAACTAAAATCCACACAAAAGTTAAATTATCTCAGTAAGATTCAAATTTTCAGGAAGATTCAAAAGATATTTACGTGGCTATGCAGTGACTTCCTCAGACACTGCTTTCCTCATACACATGGGTATTTCCTGCCATATCTGAGTTTGATATTCTGAGCTTTAAAACACCAAACATATCCTACCCTGGAGACCTGATGTCCACAGTGTTCAAAAGTCTAGGATATTCAAGTCATCATGAAAAAGGTTCCAGTCCCCTTGGATTTATAACTGATCCCTGGAAAGAAGTTCATAGACTCATATACACACATGGATATCTGCCACATGGAGAGATCCAGTGTACACTGAGGCCTGATGGAAGTGGAAGTGAAGTGGCAGCTTCAGAATCCAGAAAAAAACAGCATTACTGAGCAGACCACCTACTTCACTAGTAAAAAGAGTACAAAGTTGTTCATTGTGATGGAATGAAACTGGGATATAATCCAGAAATATTTTAAAAATCAGACTACCTTCATCCAAGCAGCCTTATTTCAACACATGCACTTTTGTGAGTAGATAGCTGAATACCCACAACATGTTCATTCAAACAAACATAGGAGATAACCAAAATAAAATGTACTCCAGGTAGGGCACATTTCTAAGGTTGACTTTAGCTACACTGGGCACCAGGAATGGCTTTATTAACGAGTTATACAAGAGTCAGAGGATGACAGTTACAGCTTCGCATTTATTTCAGTTAGCATGTTTTCGTTACCTAGCAAATAGCGATCAATGACACTACACAAATTCCCAAGTCAGTCAAAAATTAAGACCTATTTGAGCTTGAATCCCAGCCCTATCATTCTAAGCTGTGTGAATTTAGATAAATTTGGAAGGTTTTCTTTTTAACACTTTTTCCTTTTGTGTGTGTGAAGAACTAGATAATATTTATAGAGCTCCTACTACAACATTCCTGGCACACAGGTGGCTCCCATAACTATTAGTTATGATAAATCTTCTTACTAATTAAAAATAAAGAAACATTGTTTTTGCATTTTAAATTAAAAAAATAAAAAGACAGCAGTGGGTTAAAGGTGGCATGAGAAAGCACCCTTACATGCTGGCGTCGCAAGTGAGATGGAAACTGTGGTATCCAACAAGGTAACCACTAGCCACAGTGTCAGCTGACCACTGAATCACGGTCAGCCCAAACTGAGATAAGTGGTAAGTGTAAACATACTTCGGAGTTCAAAGAAATAGTATTACAAACGTAAGTGATCTCATCAACAAATTTTATAGGGATATGCTGAAATGAAACGGGCTTAAATGAAAAATCTTAGCTTCTTAAAATACCTTAGATTCCTAAACTTTTCAAATATTGTTAAAATTAACATCCTTATTATTAAATTCATTGCTCTGAATTCAAAGCACTGTTTGATTTTTTCCATCTTATCTATTTTCCAAGGAAGAAAGCAATTTTACTCCTATCCTTTGCCCACCTAAGTGTAGTTCACATTTTATTTTATTTTTCTCAAGCTTTTATTCATTTTTATTTTGGCTATTGAAGGGCACAAGTGAAAATCTTTCAGAATGAACGTTTCACAGGACGAAGTCAGCAAATGACATTATTGAGGAATCATTTTTTTCTTCTTTTTTTTAAATTACTTTATTGTTGTTCATTTACAGCTGTCTGCATTTTACCCCCACCACTCGCCTCCTAACCCCAGCCAATCCCACCTCCCTCCCTTGCTCCCACCCTCCCCCTTGGTTATGTCCATGTGTCCTTCATAGTGTTTCCTGGAAACCCTTCCCTGCACTGTTCCCTCCCCCTTCCCCTCTGGCCATTGTTAGATTGTTCTTAATTTCAATGTCTCTGGCTGTATTCTGTTTGCTGTTTTCTTTTGTTCATCATGTTCCAGTTAAAGGTGAGATCATGTAGTTCACATTTTAAATATATCAATACTTACCGATAAGAACATTTAAAAGAAATTCTTTTAGAAAGTATTATAATCATGTATATTTTACAGTTCTTTATATTGTCGGCAATTTCTAACGATTAAATTGCATTCAATTGGTGAGTGACTTGGAACATAAATGTATATATTTGATAATTAGGTCTCAGCCACCTTTCCTATGACAGTTTTGTGTACACAGTGATTAAACAGAAGATATGGAGATCCTGTCTCATTTTCGCTGGTCATTTTGATTATTTATTCTCTTGAATGGCAGATTATAAGATACATTTATTTACTCATCACTAATTAAGCTCCTACTGTGGACCAGGCACCACTGTATGTGCTATGGTGTACAGAAAACAGAATATTCTGCTCTTAGGGAGTTTAAATTCCAGAAGGAGGGAAAACCATAGACCAGTAACAACAGATATATGTCAAGTGATGAGAACTCAAAGTGGAAAACACGTGTCAAGGAGAGAGCACGGAAGTGGTGGAAGGGCTAAGTCTTAACTAGAGAGGCCGCAGGCCTCTCTGATGAGGTGGCGTCAGAGGAGAACGAAATGATGAGGTAAGCCTCATAGATATTTGTTTTAATTTCTATTGTTTATGCTGTTACAATTGTTCCTGTTTTTTTCTCCCTTTCTCCACCTCCACCCTGCCCTGCCTTCTCCATTCTCCATGCCAATCCCCATATTGTTGTCCTGTTGTCCGTGTCCATGGGTTGTGCATAAATGGTCTTTGGTTGATCCCTTCATAGGGATTTAAGTAAAGAGCATTCTAGTGGAAAGAGTAGTGTCAAAGGCACCAAGCCTGGAGTGTACTTTGGGGGCTTTGAATTATCAAGAAGTGCAGGACATATGAACCACAGTAAGCAAGGGAGAGGACAATGGGGCCAGGTCATTTTGGAGTGTGTAGATCTTAAAAGGACTTCTGTTGAAATTCTGAGTAAAACTGAGAAGACTTAGGACATTTTGACGTTAAGAGAGACAAGATATGACTTGCATGAGGATTTATATAATACGTCAAGCATTGTACCAAGTGATTCACATTTTTTTAATGCAATTTAATCCCAGAGGTTCTAATATATCCACTTTACTCTTGAGGAAACTCAAGATCAAAGAGAACAAAAAGCTTGCCCAAAATCACATAGCTAATGAATCACAGAGGCAGAACTCCAGTCTTATCTTTGTTACTTAAAAAGTACAAGTGGTCTGAAATTTAACAGCATAAAAGGTGAGTGAGAAAAAAGATTCAAGGAAAGCATTTTGAAAATTATTCAATATGCATAGAAATAACAGGAAGATAAGAGCTAAGAATGTCAATAGACTTTTCTTTCAGTTTATGATTCTTAATATTAAAGTATATCAAATTACTGACTGGGAAACAGATAATAGCCGATGCTCAATATATGTTCAGGAGATGATTACA
This sequence comes from Macrotus californicus, assembly GCA_007922815.1. NCBI lineage: Eukaryota > Metazoa > Chordata > Mammalia > Chiroptera > Phyllostomidae > Macrotus > Macrotus californicus. Next base: position 10,805 of record VMDR010032077.1, read on the forward strand.
TGGTATTTTGAAACTAGACAGAGGAAAGTACATTCCAAGACATAAAGACTACATCAAGGTCGTGTCGTAGACTGATTTTGTTTCAACATTCTAGCTCCCCCCCCATTCTCCCACCAAGCCCATCGTTGCAGGGACTATACTTTCTATTACATTATCTTCAGGCATGGCTATATGACTTTGGCTAATGAAATGTAAGTGGAAGAGAGAGGAGACATGTGCCTCCTGGGAGCAGAAGCTATAAGAGCCGACACGGATTCTCACTCTCTCTCTCTGAGTCTTCTATGATCTTGGCATTGCCTGAGAAAGGGCAGCTTCTCAGCTGGAATCCCAGGATGAAAAGGACATGAAGCAGAGCCTCAGACAATATTTTACATGAGCAAGAAGTAAAGCTTTGACTTCATGAAGGTTTTTGTTGTTGTTGCTGTTGTTGTTACAGCCACATCAACTCGTAAAAGCCACGTAATAGAGTTAAAGGTGAAAGTCAAGTAAGTTGAAAACTGGGAGGTCTTCATCTTGTGGAAGTGGTGACTAAACTCGTATACTAAGAGTGAAATTAGGAGTTTCTAGCAAGTTGAAAGACTGAAAAGAATCTTTTCAGGAATGAGCTAAATCTAATAAATGTAATATATACATTAATAAATATATATAACACATGTGTTTCAATGGCAGGAAATAGTTAAATAAAAAGCCTAGCTAAAATGTACAAACTAAATATAGATGGGGAGATACTGTGTTCCTCAAAGACTTCCAAAGTACATCTACATTTTAATTATTAGGACCCTTTACTTTCAAACAAAAAAAAAATAAGAATAACATTATAATAAGAATAATTAGAATATCAAATTTAAACCATTACTGAAAGACTCAATCTGAAAAGAAAGCCAACCAAGAACCTTTATATAATCTTCAGCAATAAAATACAGTTATGGATATTTCTTTTTATATGGCATTCCAAACTCATAAACTACACAGCTCCTGAAGAAGCTTATCTTACTGACATCATGGAGTGCACAAGAGAATGGCCAAGG
>VMDR010032078.1:0-11832 GCA_007922815.1 Macrotus californicus
CAGGCATACCTGGGGGATATTGCAGGTTTGGTTCCAGACCACTATAATAAAGCGAGTATCACTATAATAAAGTGAGTTGTAACTTTTTTGCTGGTGGAGGATCTTGCCTTCATTTTGTAGAAAATGCAACACTTATGAAACACTGTAAAGCAAAGCAGAATAAATATCTGCCTGCAGAGTGTTGGGGGAGGTGGTAATCAGTCCTACTTAGGTGGGAATACAAGGAGCCTTTATACAACTTCATCTCTCCTTTGACGTATTAGCTTTCAGTGGCAAACACCAGCAAGATGTTCAGAAATAGCAGTTTCTTCCTTTTCTAGTGTTTTGGTGTTTTCTGGTGAGAATGGGTTCTTACCTGTAAATAGATGGTGAGGGAACAGAAGCACAGGTAGCAGAGAGTCCTGGCATTCTCATCTCTGCTCTCATCCTCCCTCTAAGGCCTGCCTTCCCCATTTCAGTTTAATCTGGTCCATTTTTAATGGGACTAATGAAAAGTCACTTGCAAGTGATGTGACAGGTAATTAACTGATATTTGTAAATTACCTTGAAGATGAAAAGTACTTTATGAATATTAAGTATTATTATGCCGAGTGAAGTGAGTATAGTGTTCTCTTGAAGTAATTCAGCTGTGAAGCCATACACCACCTACAAATAGGCAACCGAATAGAAGAAAATAAGTATAGGCTGTTAAGACTTGTGTGCTGTTCTCTTATTGATGTATTGTACTTTCATTTGTCAAACGTAGGTCAGCTTGTTAGGCTCAGTGATAAAACCTTTTATACTCTTTCTCCCTAACTTCTAAATAGGTTATATATTAAGTGATTTTAAAATTTATCTCATTAGAGTTTATGTAGTTTTAGGACTTTGAAGGGTCTGGACCTTTTCAATCCTTTATTTTACAGATGTGAAAATTGAGGCTCGGAAAGTTAAGATGGACTGTCCAACTCACACCATAATCACTACACTAAAATGCAGACCTCTTGACTTTCCCCCCTTCCCCCCTGCCATCACCCTGACAACAACACTCAGCTCATCCAGCTCCTCCTATATAAAGCCTTTTCTAACACTCAGGTAGAATGCTGCATTCCCTCCTTGGTGCTCACACAGTACTTTGTAGATTTCCAAGTATCTGTAACCCTTTATTCCATCTCTTTATCCATGCTGCCCTTGTGACTCAAAGTGTGGTCTGTGCACCAGCAGCAACAGCAGCATCACCTACATCTTGTTAGAATCTCAAGCCTCACTCCAGATCCGTTAAATAATCTTCTACATCTTAACAAGGTAGGGGATTCATATGCACATTAGAGTTTGAAAACCTAGATCATTGGTTCCTCAAGCACTATAATCAAGGCTTAGAAATCTTTTTATTCCTAGAGAGTGGCTTAGGGCCCAGTAGCGTGATCTATATTTAATAAATGTTTTTGATTGAATGACACCCTCTAGTGCTTCTTTCCACTCTAGTCGATTTTTGTCTTTTCTGTAATTCTTTTCTTCATATACTCTCATTGATTGCCTTTGGAATAAAAAACATTCTACATTATTTAGTCTCCTGTTTTGTGTTGAAATAGTAACAGCAGTCTCTGCCCACTGAAGGCTCTTCCAGGGAGCTTTAAGAATATCAGCAGTATTCACTGGAAAGAGATAAGAGCATAGCAGTTTCTGACTTAAATTTTCTCCTGATGTATTTTCATATTCAAGTTTGTTTTATTCAATTAGGAAACATTACATAAAGCCAGAGTGGTGATTTGATGCTGGGGCCGAGTTAAAATTAAAGAACAGTCAGCTATTTGTTTTGGGCTTGTGGGGAATGTTAGTCACTTAGTCACTCTCAGATCTGTTATCCTACCTCTTTTTGAAAAAATTTTATTGAATTTATTGGGGTGATATTGGTTAATAAAAATATATAGGTTTTGTCACAGGTGGGCACAGGTAACCAGGTTCTTGGCGATCATGGACAAAGAATTGAACCGAACACACAGTTTATAGCATAAAGAGAGAGAGCAGATTTGTTAAGCACTCCACAGAACATTCAAGTGGGTCAACTCCTAGCAGAGATTGACCTTAGGGGTGGAGGGATTCTATTATAAGGTAGATCTTTCCTTCTAGTTTTGGTGGGCTTTTATTGTGCATGCACAAGGAAAATTACTTTAAAGCTACTGCACATGTGGTCTCCCATGATATTCCTTGATTGGCCACCAGAGAAGGAGGTCGTACAATGTTAATTTATTATAATGCTATTATAATGAAGCAGTGGTCACGTAGCACCTTCTGCAGAGGTGTATTCATGAGTCACCATGATTCATTGCTTTTCCAGAAAGCAGGAACAACCAGTCTTAGAACAGGGTCTCTGTCCTGTATCAATGTCCTTTATCTTAGCCCTGGGGCACCTCTGGAGTTTCCTCCTTCCTAACTCCTGCCTCAGTTTCAGGTGTACAATTGTATAACACATCATCTGTACACTGTATTGTGTGTTCACCACCCCAAGTCAAGTCTCCTTCCATCACCATTTACCCTCTTTACCCTCCTATAACTCCGTCTATCCCGCTTCCCTTCTGATAATCAGCACATTGTCCTCTGTGTCTATGAGGTTGCTTTATCATTTGTTTATCCTCCCTCTTTATCTCTTGACATCTCCCCACTTCTAGTGTTCAGGGGTGAGCTTGGCTGTCATCAATAAATATGTGCAGGATTGTTCAGGGAACTGTTGTGTTGCTCCACATTTTGGAGGGAATGTGGTGACAATGGCTTTTATTTCTTTCCTGGAACAAAGACTTAATTGTAAATCTAAACTATGAAAGAAAAGAAAAATCCTAAATGCACCCTCTACCATTTATTTCAAATAGTTTTTCTTTCAGTTTCCTCAGTATATATTGAGGTCTTCATATGAGACTTAATTGTAATTTCTTACTTAGAAGGTACTTCTTTGCCTTCTAAATACTAATAATGGTAGCACTAAACCAGGATTCAAGTGACATATGATCACTCCCTTTCCATTACTGTTTAATGGTAACATAACAGGAAAAAAAGACAAAAACATGTGCATAAATACAGTGCTTTGGTTTTAAAAGTGAGACATTTCTGACTTGAACCCAGGCTCAGCTTTTTGAAATTAAAAAATGCTGATCTCCTTTACACATCTTTATTGATGTATATAGTATTATAAACCCTTTAGTGCTAATGTGTACTTGTAAAACAAACTAAATGACTGAAGGCTATGGCAATAGATAGGGCAGCATTTGAGGCCTATATTGTGTTCTTCATCTACCCAGTTAAACTTTAAATGAATGCATTTTTATGGGAGTATGTTCCATTCCTCCCTCCACCTCTCAGAAGAGGTACTGCTAAACTCATCTGAAATGGCAGAAACCATTTAAGTGTAGTTGGGTTTGGGTTTTTTAATGCTGTTACATAGAGCAGCTACTTATTATATGTCAGGCTCTGTGTTAAGCACTTTACATATAAAATCTCATTTAAGCAGCTACTTAGATCTCAGTTCTATGTTAAGCACTTTACATATACAATCTCATTTGGTCCTCTTAGCAACCCTGAGAGAGAGGTACTACTGTCATCCCTATGTTATGATTGAGGAAATTGAAGCTTACAGAGTTTAGCTAATTTACTTATGGCCAAATAGATGGTAAGTGCAGAGTCTGGACCCCAGGCCAGAAGGAGCAGTTTGACTCCAAGATCCATGCTCTTAATCACTATATTTCTCAGCAATAATAATAAAAATAATAATAGCAACAGTTTATTGATCCCCTGCTGTGATAGGCATTATGTTAAATACTTTGCATACTTTAAGCCAGGGAGGGGTGTCCAACCTGCGGCTCAGGACGGCCATGAATGTGGCCCAGCACAAAATCGTAAATTTACTTAAAACATTATAAGACCTTTTTGTGATTTCATGCTGCATTGTATTTAACGGGTGGCCCAAGACAACTCTTCTTCCAGTGTGGCCCAGAGATGTCAAAAGGTTGGACACCCCTACAGCCATTTAACCTTCACATCAAATGTATGAAGATCCTATCATTGGTCCCATTTTGCCAGATGAAGAAATTGAAACTTAGATCTAGTACCTCCTTTGTTTAGGTTCACATTGAAACCAGAAAAGTCGATGTTTGTGTTGCCTGTCACTACCAGAATCAATAAGTAGAGAAACTGATTGAATCTTTATAGGCACTTTATTCAGATGGCCAGTGATCTGAGAAGACAGTGGGTTATGTACCCTTAAGACCGTCTTAAATGTCATCTCAAGCTGACCTTTTTTATAAGGAGACAAAGAGGATAGGTAAGGGTTTGGAATTCAGCAGGTAAGGGGTTTGGAATTCAGAGGAAAAGGTTAATCAGATAAAAGTTGCAGTACTGCGATTTTCATCTGCTAACCCATGATTCTTCATCTGTGTCCTGGTCAGCAGACATTCCCTCCCTGGAGCACAATAGCTCAGATTCCATCTTGATTGCTTGCAGCCCTCCTGGGGCACAAAGGTGGAACTGCTTATGGTCTCCTGGAGTCAGGGTGGGTCCGATCATACATTCCAGTTCCTGGAACAATAGCTTTCTACATGCATTGACCACCAAGCCTGTTAACTGTGTAACTACAGCTAAAAATTTTGAACTCTTGAGTTCCCCCATCATTCCTCATTGTTAGTCTAAATTATCTTATTTCTGTGAGATTGGTTTCATATGGAGTATTCATTTTGTTGTTGAGCATATATCTTAGCAGTAGAAAGTCTCACAGGGGCTTTAGGAATACACTTCATTGCAGATTCACATAAGGGGGCACATTATGTATAACAACAGGCTGTGATACTGAAAAAAGATAAAAAGAATGAAAACAACAAATGCCTCTCTAAGACCAGTAATACTAGGCAGCCAGGAGCTTCCTCCTGCAAGACAAAAGTCAGAGATATTCAGAGCTTTTTTTGCTAAATATACCCAAATATTTTCATCTTGTTTGAAAGGAATAACTTCTCCATAACATGGGGGTTGAACGAAAAGTAATGAAAAGAATATACGTCATTGTTTTCTAACGATGACTTTCAGGTGTTCTTTGATTTGGTAGTCCATTGTTCTTCTGGAGCTCTCTTTACACTGGTGTGATGAATCCAAGGTTTTATTCCTACCAGTTTCACCACGGTGCAGGTGATGAGTATGTCCCATGGTCCAGTCCACTTTTCTTCTAGTTGGCTTTCTGGGGATCCATCCTGTTTTCCATGTCTTAAGTAGCACCTTATCTCCAGGCTCAAATGAATGCAGCAAACCTGTGGGGGAGAGATCTGTAATACAAGCAAGGTATTACTTACAGCTAAGGTCTAACTTAAATATTGTACATAGTTCTTTACCTTCCCTTCTTGATCTACATACATATCTCCCACCCCAATCATAGCCTGAAATAGTCACCTGCACACAACTTCATAAGGACTCAACTGAATCCCACTTCGAGGAGCCACCCTTATCCTGAGCAGGGCAATAGGTAAAACTTTGATCCCAATGAAGATGAGTTTCTTGACACAGTTTGGCTATTTTCTTTTTCAATATGTGATTCATCTCTACCTTCCCAGAAGCCTGAGGTCTCCACACTGTGGAGTCTCCACTTGATTCCTAAAAATTTACTAGCTTTCTATGTAATATCTGAAACAAAAGCAGGTCCATTATCACTCTGGATGCTGCCAGGAAGGCCAAAGCAAGGAATTATTTCCTTCAGTAAGGCTTTCACTGCCTCTGAGGGTTTCTCAGTTCTAGTGGGACGGGCTTCTACCCATACACCTCAGGTGTCAACAAGGATTAACAAATATTGAGTTAGCCAAAAAGTCTGTATGTTTTTTTTTCCATAAAACAAAAGATACATTTTTCATTTTCACCAATAACTTTATTGATTTGGATATTTTGAGTATGTCAGCTACCTCCTGCTTGGTATAATGTTGATTGCTCTCAATGTCTCGATTTGATCACTGTCAACTTAAATTGGTCTATCTGACCATGGGGCATTGTCCAGCAAGAAATCTCCAGCATGAAACTTTGCAAACCACTTTTGTCATGTTCAGTCCATCACAGCACCTTCTCAATACACTGTACAAATCTTTTTTATGTGTTTCAGTTGTTTTTACCTTTCTTGAAATAATAAAGCATAATATGCCAAAAATGTGTATTTTCTATCCTCAATATTAAAATGGCTACACAAAAATTCACCAATTTTGATGCTTTTAAAAAAATACACACTGATATGACAGTTGCCACAATACAATCTAACAAAATTGTTTCAAATGAAGCTAAAGAAAACTCAGCACTACCAATGCCACTGTCTGTAAAAAACCAAATGAACTTTTTGGCCAACCAGTATTTCCACCCTCAGAACCTCGACATCTGGGTAAAGTCTATTTGCCAGTCCTAAAATGGGAACTGTCCTTGGTATTCTTTCCCTTCTTTCTTTTGATGGGCATCTATCTTGGGGTTGTTCTTCTGACACACAACACATCTTGCTATTACTTTTTGTATGGCTTTAGAAATTCCAGGACCTGTGAGTTTAATATAGGTGGTTAATGAGTCCCTTCCACAGTGCATAGCCTCATGCAAATACTTCATGACTGGCTCTACTAAATGTTCAGGACGCAGCAACTCCTTTCTCATTCTTTCACCATCTACTATCAGGATCTTCATTTAAAAAACCCAGCTCTTACTTTCTCTAAGTCTGCAGTCAAATACTCAGGATTGAACTGTGACAAACCTAGAACAGGTACCAAAGGCATTATAGATGTTCCTTTAGCAGCCTCTTTCACTGCTCAATCAGCCAGATTGTTTCCTCTAGCCACTTCAGTGTCCTTTTTCTGATACCCCAGTCAGTGCATAACTGCCACCTCTAAGGTACCTGGACAGCTGTTAATAATTTTAAAGTTTCTGCTGCATATTTAATTTCCTTTTTATTGGAGATTTATGGTCCTTTTTCCTTCCAGCTGGAACTATGTGATTACAAAATTAGGAAAGCTTACCTCAAGTCAGTATACATATTCACTCTCTCTTTGTGCGACGATTCCAGTGCCCTTGTCAATGCAATCAGTTCAGATTTCTGAGCAGAGATTCCAAGCAGTAAGGCCTTGGTCTCTACTCTTCCTTTAAGGGCCACAACTGCATATCCAGCCTTTCTGTTTCCTTTGCATAGAGAGCCCAGTCTGCCTCTTCTAGAGGATGGTCCTGTAAATCAATTTTGCTAGAATAAACATCAATCATTTCAGCACAGTCATGCATTAGCATGGCTGAGTCAGGCTCCAGAAGGGAGGCAGGATTTAACTTACAGTTTTCAGGGAGACATTGGGATTGTCGAGAAGAATTGCTTGGTACCTGCTCATTCTTCCAGCAGTGACCACAAATTTCCTTTTTGCTCTAGCAGGCTCAGCACTTGGTGGGGTGCGTAAATGGTGATAGGCTGTCCCAAGAAAAACTTTACAACTTCCTGAAAAGCTTGCAGGTGACTGCCACAGCTTTCAAGCAGGCTGGCCACCCCTGGACAGTGCGATTTAGTTTCTCTGACAAGTATGTGATGGGTTGCAGAATGTCACTAAGCATTTGGGTAAGGAATCCTAGGGCAACACCCTGCCCTTCCTGAACCTACAATGGAAAGGGCTTTAGTAGATCTGGAAGCCCCAAGGCTGGTGTAGAAGGCAGTTGCAGAAGCCAGGTGTGCCTTCAGGGACTCAAAAGCCTGAGTGCACTCCTTTGCCCATTCTGAAAGGCTATATTCTGGCCCCTTAAGAGCTTTATACAGTGGTTTAGTAATGAGCCCAAAGTTTGGAATCCAAATGTGGCTGTAGCCCGCCATTCCCAGGAACCCTCCTGTTTCCTGGTATTGGGAACTCTCACTTGAATTATGGTTTCTTTTCTGTTTCCAATAAGATTCCTTTTGCCAGGTTCAAGCAGGAACCAAAGAAACCTTTGCTTGTTGGCAAATCTGGGCCTTCTGTGCTGATACTTTAAGCCACAAGATGCCAGATGGTTCAAGGTAGGTATAGAATTAGTTAAACATTGCCGAAATGATGTCCCAGTAATTAAGAAGTCATCTACATAGAGTATGGCACAAAAAAAATGTCCTTTTTTAAAAAAAATAATTTTTATGTTTAAAATTTTAAAAAATATCTTATTTATTCTTAGAGAAAGGAGAAGGGAGGAAGAAAGAGAGGAAGAGAAAAATCAACATGTGGTTGCCTCTCACATATACCCTACTGGGGTCCTGGCCCACAACCCAGGCATGTGCCCGGACTGGGAATCGAACCAGCAACCCTTTAGTTCTCAGGCCAGTGCTCAATCCACTGAGCCACACCAGCCAGGGCCAATGGTTGAAAGTCTTGATCAACTGGAATGCAAAAGAAGGCATCTTTTCAGTCCAATACTGAATACCGGAAGCTGTCCCCAGGTATACTCTTCATCAAATTATAAAGATTTGGGACAGTGGGGTGAATGTCCTGTACAATGTCATTTATGGTCCTTAAATCTCGTACAAATTGATACTCATTTGAGTGAAGTAGCTTAACAGGCAATAGGGGTATATTATATGGGGAGCACAGGGCCAAATAAGTCCATATTCCTGAAACTTCTGAATTATTAGGTGTATTCCTTTTAGGGTCTCTTTCCACAAGGGATACTGCCTCTTATTGGGAGTTCCCACCCCTGGTTTGAGGTTAACTTTAACAGAGGAGGCTTGCTTAGCCTTCTCTTGCTTTCCAGCAGCCCACACAATTGGGGTGTACCTGACTCTTAATTTCTTCTGACTAGGGTTGCTTTTCTTCCTCCCATGATTTCATAAGGAACTGCCAAGCATGCTCTGGAGGGACCTGTAGGTGGAGCTGTTGTTCTTCTGGAGAGGAAGTGTTCTAGGCACTAATTTTGGACAGCAGTTCTCCTAGAAGAGGATTTGGACACTCAGGAATATATAAAAAATTATGAGTTAAAACCATATCTCCCACAACACATTCTAATGGCTTCAAGAAAAATTGGCTTTCAGGGCTTCCAGAAATTCCAGCTACAGTTACAGCCTGCTGCAAAGACTCAGAGCTCTACTGACCATAGAATATATATGTTGCTGTGGTATCAATAAAAAAGTCTACAGTTTGTCCCCCCACTGTTAGTTTTACCCAAGGTTCCTGGGGGGTGACTTTAATAGGTTGTTGTAATAAACCTCCAGGCCCTGTTATTCATCATCAGAGCTTTTTCCCTTCCCCATCATAACTCTTCGAGTTCTCAGACTCTGACCCCCTTTTCCCTCACTTGGGACACTCATTTTTCCAATGCCCCTTTCCTTTGCAATATACGCAATGATCGGTGACAGGTGTTTTCGATGGAGGTTGGGTGCCTCTTGCCCATGGATGACATTGCCCTGAGGACAACTCCAAGAAAATAAGGGACAGCTTGGGCCTTTGTCTATCTCTGTTATTATAAATTTTGAAGGCAATGTCTACTAATTGGGAAGGATTCACGCCTATTCCTCCCTCTAACTTCTGAAGTTTCTTTCTGATGGCAGGTGCGCTTTGAGAGATAAAGATCATATTCACCATTCTAATATTTTCAGGGGCTTGTGGATCCAAAACAGTATATTTTCTATAGGCCTGGTAGATTCTTTCAAGAAACTTAGAGAAGTTCTCTGTGGGCTTTTATTGTACTGCCTGTACCATGTTCAGACTTTTCTTCAGTCCCTTAAGGATGCACCTCTCACATTGTTCTAAGAGAGGAAGGCCATTCTCATTAAGGTCCCTGTTGGGTTTGCTTAAAGGTATTGCCTTAGTAGGGTGAGAAGCCTCATCTGGATTTTCTTGGTGCAGTCTTCAGGCTGCTTCATTTGCCTTATCCAATGCCAGCCTCTGCTCATCCCTCATAAGCAAAATATTCAGTAAGGCTTGTGTGTCTGCCCAAACTCCAGTATACCACTGCAAGGAGTAAGGCTGGCTTACAGCAATTTTGCTACGTTAGATAGGCCTGACGATCCCAAAGCTCACATTCTAGGCATGGCTTCTTCTTTGCTGATGTGATAAAGACCCCTATGTAGGCGTGCTAGACAGAAAGACATACCATTTGTCTTGATACCTGGGAGCCTCTCCCCCTAGGACATGGCTGCTGCAAAGGGAGGGTGAGCAAAATGGCGCTAACAAAATATGGAGACAACCTATAAAAACCACTTACCACTTTAAAGACTCCTCTGAAAATACCACCAACTGTGACTGTGGTTCAACCTATTGCCCTGGAATCATCCCAATCCAAATCAGCACTCCTTTTGAGGGGTGGGTGTGAAGAAGGAGAAGACTAACCCTGAGCTTCCTTTCACCTAAAGACCAGCATTACCATAGCAGGTAAGTGGTACAGCTTAGATTTAAAGTGATGTCTATCTATTAACTACTATTCCTGAGGGAGGAACATATCAAAATTCACTGTGTGTATTTTTCAAAATATATATGAGGTGTGTCCATAAGGTATCTAGCCATGTAATAGAAAAATAGAGACATGTATTGAAGAAGATACAAGAAACACTGTACATAAGACAGTGGCACCTCAGGACCCTTTGAGTAAGCACCTTGGGACCTTGTACAGTTCCCCCCAGCCACTTTTCCACTGTTCAAAATTCTCTGCAAAATCCTTTGTTGGAATCACCATCAGCTGCCCCACCACATTTTCCTGAATCTCATAGACAGTCTGAAATCTCTACCCTTTCAAAGGTGATTTTAGTTTTGGGAAAAGCCAGCAGTTGTGGGCACCAAATTTGGGCTGTAGAGGGGCTGAGTCACCTGGGTGATTTGATGTTTCGCAAAAAATCTCTGCATGAGACGTGATGCATGAGCAGGTGCATTGTTGTGACAAAGCTACCCATCAGCAGTTGCCCATGGCTGCAGCCTTCTGAATCAATGAAATAGTTTCTGTGGAGGAATGTTCAAATGTAACACAAAATTTGATGCAGATTTGTTGCTTTACTCACTCAGTCATTTTGAATGTAACAGCCACACAGTACACATGCTCACTCAATGGCATCTACTGCCCCTACTGACTAGTACAGTGAAGTTGTCATTGTTCACACATGTGCATTCCAGTCCACCCTCCTTGGCTGCCAGGTCACACTGATGTTGCCCAAACCATTCTCGGTATATCAACAATGGCTGGACTTTTTCTGGACAGACCTCATATACCCTTCCAGGCAGTCAGAAAACCTAAACAGGTAACTATACAAAGCACTAGAGGTGGGGGAGGGAAGAACACAGATGCACAGAGAAATATTTAAATAGCATGAAGTAAAAACAAAAAACACAAAGATCTATCTCTATGTACTAATAAGGAGAGATGTTACTTTGCGGTTACAAAACCAAGGTCTAGAACACTACCCACTATGTTATCTTTGTATAAGAAAAGGGGAGATAATAAGTGTGTATATGCATGCTTAATTTTGCATAAAGGACCACTGAAAGGACAAAAGAAACCAATAAAAGATACCCATAGGAGACAAGAAGAAAGAGGGGGATGGCACATCTTTTATTACTCTTCATGTGCATTACACCTCCTTTTTCCTCACAAGAATGCTATCAGTAGCCTGGCTGGTGTGGCTCAGTGGATTGAGTGCCGGCCTGAGAACCAAAGGGTCACCAATTCCATTCCCAGTCAGGGCACATGCCTGGATTGCAGGCCAGGTCCCCAGTAGGGGGCGCTTGAGAGGCAACCACACATTGGTGTATCTCTCCCTCTCTTCTCTCTCCCTCCCCCTCTCTAAAAATAAGTTAATAAAATCTTTTAAAAAAAGAATGCTATCAGAGCAATGCCATTTATATTTCGTAAGAGCATGTCTAAACCTTCTTGTCAAGATCCACT
>VMDR010032079.1:0-11831 GCA_007922815.1 Macrotus californicus
TGGGATGCAAAAGTTCCCACCAAAAGAATTGGTAGAACATTTTATATTCAGAATATATAATGTACTCATACTAATAAATATATAATGGATTCATACTAGTCAATAAGAAAAAGACAATCTCAGTAGAAATATAGGCAAGAGACTTAAATATCTTCACAGTAGATATTTAAATATTCAACTGCACCACACATCAAAGAATACCAATTAAAGATAGCCATAAGGAGATACCCCTTCACGCACACCAGACTTATGAAAATTAAAACGACCAAAAATACCACGTGTTGGTGAGATGTGGAACAATGATATCTCTCATACATGGCTGATGGGAGCGTTAATCGGTATGACCACTTTGGAAAATTATTTAAACATTATCTATATGTTTTTGCCTTAATCTGCTCATTATTTAATTATTACCAATTTCAAAATTCAGATTACTTGACAACATTGTGGTGATCTGTGGCACGGCCAAGCTGGGGCTCTGGGTAGTTGGAGCTCGGGGTTCTTATAGTCCCCACAGGGTGTGGGGCCCACACGTACTGATGTCCAGATGGAGTCTTTCTCCAAGTGCTCAGACTTGCAGTTTGGGGTGTCCCAGCAGGCGTTCTGGTCGCACCCCACTACTTCAGTCTTGGCATAGCTCGTGGCTGACAGTGACTGGATATTGGATTGTCAAAGGTGTTTAAAAAGTCCACTCTGCTCTTGCGCTATACAAAGCCGCCATAAAAACTTCAGAAGATGGGCTTCAGAGATCTTCCAGGTGTGCCATCCAGATAGAGTGGAGAGCTAGGGAAGGCATGGAAACTACCAGCCCCTTCCCGTTCTGCATCCCATTCCCCTCTGCCCTATGCATCTCTTCTGGATATTCTTGAGTTACACCCTTTTCTAATAAACCAGTGACCTAGTAGGTAAAATGTTTCTCTGAGTTCTGTGAGCCACTATAACTGACTAATGAAACCTGAGAGGAAGGTAATTGGAATATCTGATTTATAGCCAGTTGGTCAGAAGCATAGGTAACAACCTGGACTTGCAATTGGTGTCAGAAGTAGGGGTGAGAGGAGAGTTTTATAGGACTGAGCTCTTAACATGTAGAATCTGATGCTATCACTGGGTGGATAGTGTCAGCATTGAATTGAATTATACACCGACTGGTGTTGAAGAAATTTTGGATGTGTGGAGAAACCAAGCCCTACCTCAAAATACACAAGTTGTAATTGGTATCAGAATCCATATCAGGTAATACATATAATCTATATCTCCAAATATATTAATGTGTATATACATAAATATAAACAAATCAAAAGTTTCAATAAACAAAATTTGCCTTTAGCCTATGCACTTCACACTGATATTTTCTATTCTGCGTCATTCTATTCTATTCATTTTATTTTTTAAAAAAGTGCTGGTCATGACCTACTACAATGATTATAGCCACTAATGGATTTCATCTCACAGCATGGTAAACAGTGAGTTAGGGAGTGTTATAATAATCTTTGAGATAAATGGTCACTATGCTCTAAAAACTGAACATATCCTGAAAACTGTATGGAGCAATGGAGAGGAGGGACTGGCAGTCAGTTGGGATTTAAGAAGTAATGTCAATCAATAGTAGTTGGTGAAGGATTAGATATGAAACATAAAGAAAAGAATACTCAAGAATAAGCTCCAGATTTTTGTTTGGGGAACTAGGTAGCTGGTAGTACCATTTGTAGACATAAGGAATGCAATAAAAGAAATGTGTATAGGAGAGTGGACAGTGAACTATTAGTTAAATTTTGGTTATTTTGAGTATAAGTTTCATGTGAGGACCTCAGATGGTATTGCTCAATGGAAAGAGTTGTCTGGATATAAGATAACGAGTCTAGACTGAGACCCATTGATGCGAATTATAGATTTGGAAGTAAAAATCTATAGATGATAGGGCAGAATGTAGAATGAGAACAAAATGAGCCCAAGGACAGAATTCTGGGAAATATTACCATTTAGATGACTGATGGCAGATGAAGCACCCACGGCACCCACGAGAAACAAGGACGGAAGGGCAGAGAGGAAGGAGGGAAACTGGGGGAAAGTGTACATTGTTGAGGGAGGTGCGACTGGCTAATAGTGTCAAATGGAGAGAACTGCAAAATCATTGATAATTTTAGCAATAAATGTTGCAAAAGAATGGTATATATAGGAAGTCAGCTTGAGATCGGTCACCCTTTGCTTTAACAAGGTAGCAAACATACCTATGTTTAACACCTAAAAGCTGTGAACCAATATAACAAAGTGTTAAGTATGTTCAACCCTTTCTAACTTGATAAATACACATATAGAACCCTCTGGAAGGCCAAGCTTGGTTTGTGAACTCTTGAATTCCTCAGAGTTCTGCTCCGAAATGTACAGGCTGGGAAAGGTCACCCCCGCTGCCTGTAGGAGTTGCCTCTTTTTTCCTCCACCCCTAAAATCTCCTTACTGTGAGGAACCCCACATGCACACATCTGTGTGGCCACCCAGCCTGTAGTCCATCCACACCTCTTTCCCTGCTAACATCCACTCTGTGGCCACCTTTTGGTCCTTGGGTTGTGCCCACCAACAATACAATCTACTTTCTAGAGAGCTGACTTGAGACATGCAATCCCTGCACCCCCCCACCCCCCAACAAAACAACTGGTGAGCAAAAGCATATATTACATGCCTGAGGGGAGAAACTAACCTCGGGGAGTTGTTGAGAGCTTGAAAAGAGGGTGAGTGACAGACAGAGCAAGTCCCTGTAGGAGATAATAGGGGTCAGGACGTAGCACACACGGGGACAGGAAGAAGCTCTCCGCCTCACAGGAAGGAAGGGAAATTATGAAAACAGATTAATTTGTAGATGGAGAAGGAGTTTGAGAGTGCTCATACTTCATGCTTCCATTTTCTCTGTGAACTAGGAAACGGTCTCTGCTGAGAGAAAGCAGTTGGGGTTGACAGGAGATGAGAGAAACCCTGATGAATGCAGTTTCTTCTCTTGGAAGAATCTCCATCACAGTGGCAGGAGAGGTGCTCAGAGATGAGGAAAAGACCACTAAATGGTTATCAGGACCAAGCTGAGTTTGGAATAAAAGAATTCTGGGTTGGTAAAAAATGCATGACTGTGGGGTTTTTCTTGGCTGTGAAGGAATAGGAGACATACTGTTCCCTACAAGGTAAATGCAGGATCTCACTCAAAGGTGGTTTGCTGAACATGTAATGGGTAATTAGGTACATGATTATTTTTGAGATTTTTGTCCTTAATATCAAGTCACAGAAAATGGAAACAGAAAGGATCCCCTTCCTCTCCACAAGCAAAAGGCTTGTTATAAGGGACTCCAAGAATGCATGCCTCATTTCCAAAGTCCAGGTAAGGAAGAGATCTCCGCTTCCCTTAGGAATTATTTCATAGCCTAATAGTTATTGTAGCCAGGAAGCTTATTTTTTCTCCTCCTGACATTTAGTCCAAATTATATTCTTCTTGATTTCATCCTATTATTGTTAGTCATTTCCTCATGGTTAACTTGGGAATCTCTATCCCTTCCTGGTATTTGCACCTTCCAAATATTATGTCGACTTATCACCTGACCTGGTAATAACTGTTTAAAAATATACGTTTTTAGTTTATATATAGGATGATGGTTTTACATCCTATAAACACACTATACATGGATGTCTAGGGACTCAAGAAAATACAATTTCGTGTGAGTGAAAATATGTAGGCCATATATACCTGATATATGTAATTACAATCTTCATAATCATTCATGTTAGATTTGCCAACTTTCACATGTGGAAATGTTCAATTTGTAATGTGATTATAACACAAAAACAAAGCATGTTTGATACCTGTGGCTTGGTCATTTCATGGTAAGTGCAGAAAATTCGAAAAACCGTGTTACATTTCTTATTCCCAGCCAAGTCAAACTCTGAAAGTAGCTCTATAATTCTTGGGGAATCTCTTTAAGCAGACTTGTGTCAAGGCCAATTAGAATCCAAACAGCCTTTTTCTAATTGGGGTGAGGTATGCAGCTGAATAATTCTGTCATTAAGCAAACCCCTTATAAAGGTTACAACTCCAAGGCAAACCTCAGCCCCAGGGCTGAATAAACACAGGAGGGTAGGAGAGCAGCATTCCACAACTGGCACCTTTACCCCGTAAGCCTTGGGGAGGGGTTTTGGATTTCTTTCTATGCTATTGCCATAAACTTCTTCCTTCATCCCTGCTTATTCTGGGACCTAGCAAAGATATAACAGAATCCAGGGCGCAAGTGTAAATTTTCCACTAGCTTTCCCCTTGTCAAGAAGCCATATTGTTTTTGTTTTGTTTTGGGGGATAAGAGTATCTTTGAGAATTCTACAGAGCTCGCTCAACTTTAGGGTAAGTCGATGTCTGCTGTAGTAGTCTTGGCCTATCTCAACTTGAACTCTTCTGCCTTTTTCACTTGTCTCCCTCTACCTCTCCTCAAGTCCGCAAACTCTAGCCACCATTCACTGCTACCTTTCATGGAATAGCCAGCATGTAAGTCATCCATCTGTCTATGTATGTGTGCATAGTTGTATGCATGTAGGTATCTATCATCTATCCATATCAGCGATTTTCAATTTTTTTTCATCTAGGGGCACATAAACTAATTACTAATAGTCTGTGGCATTCCAAAAATACGTATTTTTTGCTGATCTGACAAAAACAGGTATAATTTTGATTTATTCACACCAGGTGGCTATTGTTGTGTTGGCTGTTGTCATTTTTTTTTTTTTATTTCACAACCATAAGGAAAAGAGGTCAATGCCCCTGACTAAATGTTTTAAAAATTTTTCCAGCACATGGGTTGAAAGTCACTGTTCATGCTATTGCTTCTCACAGCAACACTCAGCCATTCATGAAGTTTTGCACAGGCTTGCCGAACTGGTTTGTATCCTGACGCTAGCCGTTATAGACTGTGTGATACTGGGTAAGATCTTTAACTTTGCTAAATCTTACTTTTCTCAGCTGTAATGGGTTTGCTTTAATATTAACTGCACAGTTTATTTTGATGAAATAAAATTAAGTTAATATATACTAAGTGTCTAATAATACTAACAATAACCCTAATCCTGTAGTGTAGGTTGGGATCTCTGAGAAAGAGACATTGAAATGGAGATTTTTATGCAAGAAGTTTACTGGGGAGTGTTTTTGGAATCAATACCTTTAGGAGTGAAGAGGGTAGGACTGGGGGGAGAGACAAATCGAACTGTGATACAGTTCCAACACAGATTTTTGCCCATTTTGTGGAGAACTTTGGAGCTGAAATGGCTTTTAGAATTGTCCCAAATTATGGCAAGGCAGCTGGTCCTTTACATCCAGCCTCAACCAGTCATTGGGTAAGGGTGGGCTCTAGGAAGGTGACCTGGACTGGGGAAGGTGGCTTCTTTCATCAGAGGCTAATTTCCAGTAGCCGAAGGACTAAATGATTAGTACTGAAGTAAGAACATACACATAGTATTCTGCCAGATCCAAAGAGATCACCCTTGGCATTGTTCAAATCTACTTTCTGAAAGTAGCTCCTTCACGATTCTGATGGACATAATTTCCTGGAGAAGCTTAAAAGAAAAACATTAGCAGAATGAACTGTAGCTGCTACTGTCATACCTGGTCTTAAGACTTACAACTGTCATTTATTATAACCCACCTCTATCATCTATTTTAAATTTCCTTGGTTAGTAAATGGGCTGGTCTAGGTGACTTACCTTGTGGGGATGAACCAGACTCACATCTCTTAGAGGTCTGATCTCATGGTTAGCATGCCTTTCTCGGTCAATGATGCTTCACTTCTCCGTTTGCCATCAAATTGGCAAGGAAGTATCAAGAGACACCTCAGTGGATCACATGAATACCAAACATATTCTTCCTTTCCCTCTTTGTGTAACTGCCACTCTCCCCCTTCCTAAAGATCAGGGCTAATTATCCCTGCTAGAGAAGACATCTCTTTCCTTGCTGCTGGTCTCATGACATGACAAACTCAGTGATTGGGTAGCACTTGCAACTTAAAAGTTAATGTTCCCTGGTGAAAGCAATGGCTTCTGGGAATCAGGGCCTGTAAAGCTGCAGGTACAGAAAGTACAAAGCCCACTCCACATTTCACTGGGAGTCATGGTAGTGGGACCACTCCTCTTTCTACTTCTTGGATTTTAGACTCAGGTATTTCATGTGTTGAAGACTGAACACCATATAATGATCACTGATTTAGGTTATATACTCCACCGTGGAGGATAATGCCCCCTCCTCATAGTGTGTCATCTCCAAGCTGGCCCCTTAACTACAGTCTTCCATCATTCTATCAGACCAACTAGGTGGTGCAGTGTGCGCTATGACCAATGGATCCTATGGTAATGTATTCAGTGCCGTACTTCCTTTGCTGTAGAGTGTCCCTTGGTTCAAAGTGAGGGTGTGTAGGATCCTATGTTGGTGATGCAACTCTCTACACCCTCAGCTAATGGTGCTGGTTGAAGTCCTCAAGCTAAAAAGGCAAATCCATATTTAGAATATATGTTTATTCTACTGAAGATGAATTGCTTCCATTTTCAAGGTAAAGAAGTCTCCAATGTTATCAACTTTTCACTAAAATTATTCTCCTTGAAATACAGTACTATACAGGGAGCTCAATGTTTGTCTCCACTGATGGCAGTTTGGACATTTGGCAGTAGCAGATCAGCTTCAGCGAGGGAAAGCTTATGCTTTTGGTCCGAAGGAGAACCTCCATTCCTCCCACCAGGCTGTTCCATTCATGCACCTATGTATTATGCAAGAACCCGGGGCTGCCAATGGTAGGGAGGGCAATGTTAACTGACTGAGTCACTCATTCTATTTTGTTGTTTTAGGCCTCCTCTCTGGCAGATTTTGTCTTGTGAGTAACATTATGCAATACAGAGATCTTCATTTTCCATGACCATTCATGTTAATCCATCCATACTCCTTTTTCATAAACCTTTCTGTCACTGACCTGCCAATCCTTCTCCATTGGTTTTAGAATAACCAATCAAATCAGTTATAACACTGTATGCATTCTAACTTATTTCTACATACTAAGTGGGTGACCTGGTGACCAAGGTAATCAGTCAACTTCA
Source organism: Macrotus californicus (assembly GCA_007922815.1). Taxonomy (NCBI): domain Eukaryota; kingdom Metazoa; phylum Chordata; class Mammalia; order Chiroptera; family Phyllostomidae; genus Macrotus; species Macrotus californicus. The sequence goes on from VMDR010032079.1 coordinate 7,099, forward strand.
CTGCCCAAAGTTCTTCTCATTAGGAGAACTTCCCATCACTGATCTTTTTCCGTACTACTCATTAGTGAGGCAGTAGTACAGTTGTAATTAATTTTTTGGCCTAAATTAACAATTTGAGCCAATCTATCCATGAACCTACCTCAACACTTTCCTTCTTCTCTCATCATGTTATAAGGGATTTCCCTCTTCTCCCCACGTGACCATAGGTGTGAGCTGAGGAAGAGATGCTTGTACAACAGGCTTGAATACCACAGAGTTCTGAGCTACCTGCTTATATAGTCTTCTTGTGTCCTCTGGCCATGTTCATTACAACCCTGGATGTACCACTTCCATCTAATAATAGATTTCTGCTGGTCCCACCCAAATTTATGACATGGGGAGTCTAAAAGAGCCAGTTTTTGATGGGTCATTTTGGCCATATGGTTACTTGATATATGATGGCCAGGTATCTACTAAATCTTAGCAGCAAGCTTCAGAAGCTAGTATCCAAGAGGAACATGACTCTCCTGGCATGGAGAAATGGCATGGCTTTGCTTCAGAACCCAAAGGGTCCATGATGTGATATTCTCACTGGGGCTTGTCATCAAATCCACACAGCATCTCTGCCCTCTGTAGATACGTCTCATACGACAGGATCTGCTGTGTCACGTGACCGAATGAGCGGGGCCACTTGCATCATAACTCGTACCTTCTACCGAAATGTTTCTTGCGCTGGGTTTACTCAGAGCCGTTGACTTTTTGTGTGTTCCAGTATTTGATCCAGTACATGATGGTTAGGTCTGGCCATGCCTTTGATATATAGACTCGTTCCTCCTCTAAGAGATCCGAGCCCTTTCCTGGCTGGGTTATGTTTAGGCTCAACTTCAGTTTTTGGCTTAGAAGACATAACAGCGGGTAGATCCTGAGGAGGAATGGGGTTTTTTTCTACAAGGTAGAGATCTTTGCATCATTTTCAGGTAAAGGATAAAAGAGAAGTATTAGCCTCGGATAGGGAGGAGAATGTGTAGATTCAAAGTGTTTCAATGCATCAGCCTTGATATCCTCATCCCAAGTCTTAATGTCCCATGGCTTCTCACCAAGGGTCTTGACCTTTGCATTGCAGACCTGCCATGTTTGAAAAATAATCTCTTTTGGAGCTTTTTCCTCTTATAATTAAGTCCTAGAACTGATTCTCACCTTTGCTGCCTTCTGACTGCAGGAACTGACAATCTCTTTATATGTTGCCAAGGAAAACCAATGATTTTCACACATAGTCTTTAAGTGGTAAGTAATCCTGGCAAACCTAGTATTTCCTTTCTTCAATGCATCTACTTCCCATATCAGTAGCCACACAATTTGATAGTCCTCATCATTACTATTTCCCTAGTACTTCTCAAACATCTGCTATATTGCACCTCTTAATATATTCTCTTCCATCAGTATCTGTATTAGTTATCTATTGGGTTGGCCAAAAAGCCTGTTGTGGTTTTTTTTTTTTGTAAAATAAAAGGCACACTTTTCATTTTTGCCAATAGCTTTATTGATTTGGACATTTTGAGTATGTGGCCTATCTCCCGCTATTGGCTTCTAGTCGGTAGAGACCAGGGGTGCTGCTAAACATCTTCCAATGAGTGAGACAGCCTCACAGCAAAGAATTATGTGGCCAAAATGTCAATAGTATCAAGAAACTTTGCAAACCACTTTGACTCACTCGATCAGTCACAGCACCTTCTCCACACATGGCACAAATCTTTTTTTTCACATTTCAGTTGTATTTTTATCTTTCTTGAAATAATAAAGCTTAATATGCTAAAATGTTGCATATTTTCTTCCACCTTCAATATTAAAATGGCTTCACAAAAATTCACTGATTTTGATAAGTTTTTTAATCCATGCTGGTATGACAGCTGTCGCAATACCACAATACAATTTAACAAAAGTGTTTCTAATGAAGTTAAGGACAACTAAGTACTATTAGAGGCATCATATTGAAAAAAACTAAACAAACTTTTTGACCAATCCAATATTACTGCATAACAAATTACTCCCTATATTTAGTGGCATAAAACAGCTATAAATATATATTGACTTTCATAATTTCTTTGGGAATTTGGGAATGGTTTGCCTGGGTGGTCTCTAGTACTGGTTTGTCCTGAGGTTCAGTCATGTGTCAGCCAGGTGTACACTTCTATAAAGGTTGGACTGGAGCTGCAACATTTGCTTCTGCATGGCTGGCAAATTATTGCTAGCTGTTGGGGTGAGGCTGCATGCTCTCTGTAAAAAGCAGTTTGAGAGCCCTCATGACATGGCAGCTGGCTTCCCCCAGAAAGTAAGGTGGGATACGAAGGCAAAAGCTTCAGTGCCCCACTAACCTAGCCACAGAAGTCACACACCATCGCCCTGGCAGTATCTATTAGACACATGGATCACCCTGATTCAGTGTGAGGGGGAACTACACAAGGGCATGAATATCATGAGACGTTGATCATTTGGAGACGATCTTACAGGCTGCCTATTACAACTTCCTATCCAAATACACTACCAGTAAACATTTTAGTGACTGTACCACTACCACCAGTCAGGGATCATTGGTAATCTCCTTATCATTTTTGATGGGGTCTTCATTGCCAATTGGTCAGCAGTGATCTACACCAAAATTCTATTTTTGAGCCTGGATAGATAGATAGAAATTAGATAGATAGATAGATAGATAGACAGATAGATAGATATTCATCATCTTCGCTCTCTCATCCTTTCTTTTTTTTATAGCCTTTGAAGTCATGTTTTTAGAAGGATAATTTACATTCAGTAAAATGCATCCCACATTTGACCAATGCATAGTCACCGCCATAATCACGATATAGAACAGTCCCTCAGCACTCCCTCCTGACCCTCTGCACCCAGCTCCTCTAACCCCTCAGAATGCATGGATCTGTTTTTTATCAAAAGGGTAAAATTTAATCATCAAAGTGATCTACTATGGAAAAATCTGTATGCACGGAACACCTAGATTTCAAAAGAATACTTTGGAGCATATAATCTTTAGAACAGTCAAAAATGGGATTTAAAAATAAGTTTTGTAAGTTAAAGCACAGCTGACAAAGTTGTCCTAAGATAGCTGTAGAACAGCTAGTCGAGTTACTGTATCAAGCTTCAGGCTGGGGGTGATGGACAAAAACACTTTTTTAAATCATGGAATTGGATTGTATGAAAATTCTCTATGGGGCAGATATATGTTCTGACAGATATTTGGCATCGTCTCAAATTTACCTCTGCTACCACCATGAAAGGGACAAAGAAAAAGCAAACACCTCTATTTCATCTATATCAACCATCACATATTCAAATCCGCCTTATCTACTTGAAAAGCTTCTTTCAAGCACCATAATTCTGTCTTTCAATCACCAGTCCAGAAACTTGTCAGCAACTTGAACTGGTCTTCTCCTTTCATTCTCTGTCTCTACAGACTTTGATGACTTTCTACCACCTCCTATTACTCTTGCCTTCGCCAACATGACATCTTATCATGGTCTGCAGTGGCCCTCCTCACTCCTCTCTGAAAATGCTTCTCCTGGCTCACTCCTTTCTAACATAAATGTCACCTTACCAGAAAATCCCTATCTGCCCACATCATCCTAAGTACCAACTCCCAGCATTCTCTCTACCTCTTTACACTGTTGTTTTTTCTTTCATAGCACTTGGAATCTAATGTTGTATTACACATGCATTTACCTGCTCTATGAGCATGTTTATCTTTCACACTAGATTGTATTCTATGTAAGGTCAGGGTTTGTTTTTGTTCCATTGTTTATCCTCAGTGCCTAAAACTATGCCTGATATACAGTGGACATCCAATGCATATTTGATGAATGAATGAATGAAAGAATGAATGACAACTTGGTGCTCTCAGATATTGCATTAACAGCCTGTGTTAGACATATTCTGGGTTTTGATTGAACCACTAAGAGAAGCCATGCACTCTTTTAGTTTCCACATTATCTTTTCTGAGTTAAATTTGGCTGGAATTTTAAGACAAAAGGCAACATTCTGTTTTCTAAATGGTCCAATTTCCTCTTGCATCGACATCCATTTTGGAGTGCCTATTGTGCTGTGAACTTTGCTCTTACAAAGTCTATTGTTTGGCTTGCACCCACATAGAATCCCTTGGACTTAAAACAAAAGGGATTAAAGGGGATATCATATCACCCCATCTTCCAATGTTCCTTCTCAACTCTTGGCATCTAGGTTCTCACGTGTTCCCATGGCCAGTCTGTTCTGGGGAATGTTGTGCACCTTGATCTCTCTGTGGTCTCTCTACGGCCCAGCCTTGTTATTGCTCTGAATTTAAATGCTGGCCGTTAGAAAACACGAAGAGGGGCAAAGTCACCAAACGTGCACATTCCTTGTAAACATCTTTGGTTGAATTACTTAGTGTGTGATGCATGGGAATCTTAGTCTTTCTGTGGCTTTGAGATGTTTAAGTTATTCATATTCAAATAATAGCTAGACATAAATCTCCGAAATGGCAAATCTACAAAGAGGTTTTATCTTCCTGTGTTTCAGCATTTACTCATAATCTTATCTTTGTGTCTCTATGCGACATCCAGGAAGTCCCTAGATGATTAATAATAGCAACAAAAAACCACTATTAAATTATAAGTAAACTTCAGAAAAACTAAAGTTTGGCTAAGTATGCATGAACACTTCAGTGTTTTCATTTTTTCTCTATTTTTGCATATTTGGTTAGCCATGCT